>VWZK01010647.1:425905-454105 GCA_013396935.1 Baryphthengus martii
CAGCACTTGGAACCCTTTTAAAGTTTTTTTTTTTTTCAGTGGTTCCTTTTTGGTTTTTTACATGTTTTTTTTTTTTAAAAAAAGTATGAGTTATATAAACTCAGATGGAAAGAAAAGAGTCTCATCTGACAAATCAGGAGGGCTATTCCGCCTGTAGAGAAGGTTGTTAAGGTCACTCTAAAGTGATTATTTAAAAATGTTGTTTAATGTCCTTATATGGAAACGCTCTTTGTACAATTTTCATAGTGTTTTCTTTGTGCTAGTTCCTATTAAGAAGCTCGCAGTCTGCTTGTTCCTAACAGTTTACTTCTTGCATCCTGACAGGAACAAAGGAAATGACCCATTTTCCTTCCCCTCTCTTTCTCTCTCACTGGAACGCTGTTCTTAGCAGATGACGGACGGTAGGATGGCACGTTCCAGGCCTCTGCATTTGTAGAGGGGAACTGTGACTGAATTTAGTGGTAATCTGCTCCCTTTGGTTGCTGAGCAGCACATTGTTCTTAATGCTGTACCATAATGTCCCTTTTTTTCTGCTAGACCTGCTAAATGGGGCTCACAATTATTTACAAATAAAGTTTCACTGCTTTTTTTGCAGTTGTATCTCATCTGTTCCTTTCTCTTTGAAATATTTTGTGTGTGCAGCTCTGCTTAGCTCATAATGATTGAAATAGTCCTTTGAAAATCTAAAGGAAGCAGAACAGCTGTGGCCTGCTCTGTTTTGCCTTAGGTTTATTTTTTAAATTTTATTATGGAAAATTGATGAATCATAGAATCGTAGACTCATTCAGGTTGGAAAAGACCCTTGGGATCATCAAGTCCAACCATTACCCTTAGTCTACAAAGCTCACCCTTAAACCATATCCCCCCGTCACCACATCTACATGACCTTTAAACACATCCAGGGATGGTGACTCGACCACCTGCCTGGGCAGCCTATTCCAATGTCTGACTACTCCTTCTGTGAAAATTTTCCCCTAATGTCCAGTCTAAACCTACCCTGTTGCAGTTTGAAACCATTCCCTCTTGTTCTGTCACTAATGACCTGTGAGAAGAGACCAGCACCAACCTCTCTGCAATGTCCTTTCAGGTAGTTGTGTGAAAAACCAAGCATTACAGTTTCCAGATGTGGGACTCTTCAGGGTGTTGTCGAACACTCAACATCATTTTAAGGTTTGACTGTTGTATGCAGACAGACTTGAGGCTTTCAGCAGTCGTTGGTGCCTAGTGTGGTGTAGTCTGGTCCATTGGCAGGTGATCGCTTGCTGTAAGCGCTGCCGTTATTTGGTGTCGTAAGAAGATGTATTTTGCTAATTGTCATAATTTGATTTGCAAAAATAGATAAAGCTTCGGGAAGATGGTTCATGATCATCTGGCGAAGCTGGTTGGATAATTTTCTAGGAAACCTCACGAGGGCAGTATTTTGAACTGCAAAACCTGTTGAGGCTGGATAACCGAGTTTCAGTTAGTTGCTGGGGAACAGCAGGGGTTTTTTTTGGCTTTTGTTGTTTTTTTTCCCAGCTAACTTTTACTGAGAATATTTCTGTTCTGACAAAATAGAGTGGGAAATAACTAACTGAATGCTTGTTGTACCCAGTGATTTAAGCATGCGCTGCAGTCATGATGTGATCAGAGCAGCTGTCCCGCCCCTCTGGTTATAGCAGCTTTTTGGTCAGATTAAGACACAATGGGAATGTCGTTTGCTCAGTAGGAGATGGGCTTTTAAAGTTATATTTGTGGAATGATTTATTGTGAATCTAGCTTTTTAGGAGATGACAGACTAAGTTTGAAACCAGATGCGTCATAATCAGTTGACAACAATTTTGACTTTTCTTCTTTTTAATCAAGTAGCTTGGGTAATACTACAATGGATGTGACTGTACTGTCAGTTTTAAGCAGAAGTAATTAGAGAATTTGACTGACATGTTTAAATCTGAATTGTTCTTCCTTCTTTTAACTATAGGCAGCTGCTCTGGGTGGCTTCTCATCTGGCATTACTGTGAGAAATGGGCTACGTTAGCTCTCAGTGACCATTTATGAACTGTTCTTAACTCTTGAATTATGTTGCTGATTTTATAGACAGGGTGAAAACAGGAGCTTCCAAACGTAGAAACAAGATGTGGACAGAGCGATGAGTTACATCTGTCAGTGAGGCTGTGACTGTCTTTAAGGATCTGTAACACTGGTTGGCTGAAGGCTGGAATGAGCCCTTGCATACTGGTCAAAAAAAAATAAGCTATTTTTTTCAGAACCGTTCTTAAGGGATGTTTCCCAGGCTATTTTGAGGAATACCCAATTAGAGACTTTCAGAAAGTGATTAGGATCAGGACCTCCCTATGTTCAAGGCAGTGGATGTATTAGGCTTTCACTAACAAGCAAATGAACTGGGTATGGGGAAAAAATAGTCGGAGGAGTTAAAAAACCCAACTTTCCTTGCTTGCAGGATGGCTGGTGTCTGCACAGCTGCCAGGATTTGAACTGCCTGCTTCCTGGCAAGTGAAATGCCTTGTGAGCTGAAGACGTGTTTTCTTTAAAACTCTGAGTGGTCACGATGCTAGCTTGGACTTTTCCTTTAGTCCAAAGCTTAGGATGTCTCTGCTAGAATTTGAGTGTCAGAAACGGGCCTGTATCCTGCTAGAACGACTCCTGCTACCGAACAGGAAAGCGTTTCTGTCTGAACACACAGGTGCCTGCGTAGGTCACTTCCCCGCTTTCCCAGGCCAAGAGCCGCCTTGTCAACAGACCAAGCTGTGAAGTGCTCCTGCCACTTCTGTGCTTCCTGTGGCTGCTCTGAATAAAAAGGCCCGGCTATTGCCGTGATAACTAATCTATAGCACAATTAACATCCTTGAGGAAAAAGATAAGGGCTTGCCAAAACCCAGCTGTTCTGGGTATCTGAAACTAAAGAACAAATCTTTTTGATAGTCCTTCAGATCAGGGTGAATTTTCATGTCTGCTGTGGGTTAGCCAAGTGCCAAGGTTCTGTAACATTTGGTGTAGCCTGCACGTTCAGTGATACGACTTTGAAGTTAAAGGATGTCATAACCTTTACCTGGAAATCCCATAGGTGTCCTGTTCTCAGGAGAATTTTTGTATGTAGTCGTAGTTCTCAGATACAGGGTTTTTTTTTATACAATGGTGAGGTTACATTCACCTATTTGTAAACCATCTTTAAGAAGCATGTGATTTATTAGTTGGAAAGGGTAAAAATGGAAGGCAAAAAAGGATCTCTGTGCTATTTATGTAGAGGATTTGGAATAGACAATATGGATTTCAGGTTGTATTAGCTAATTACAGAATCAGAGAATTTAAAATTTGCATAAGGAGTACCATGCATACTCAGCATTAGCTTTCAGTAGATACTTTTCCTTCTTTAAAGACAGAGTAGATGAACAATCTTTAAGGATTCTGAATTTCATTATTTTGAGTTTTAAAGGAATCTTTCTGCTTTAAAACCTTCTGGTATTCAAATGAAGTATTTTGGGTTTGATAATCCTGTATAATTTCCATGAATAGCTTCACGGAAGCAGCCATTTTGATTATGACTTGTTTATTATGGTAATCTTCAAGTATGTGACACTTCATTCTACTAGAGTAAAATGCGATTATTATATGCAATTGATCGGTTCAAAATTAAAATGTATATAATCAAGTCAGCTAACATGCACTATGGATTTTTCTTTTCCAGTATTTGAAACTTGGAGTGACGAAACATGTCTCAGTCAGGTGAAAAAGTGAAGGTAAAGAGATGGCTGCATAGCCAAAATTTAATTTAGAATCCATTGAACTTCTGAAAATACTTGTGATTTTACTGAAGTGGTAAAATAGTGAATAAATGATGCCTTATTGCTTCAGATGTGTTTCTTAAAAGGAACTGTTTAGCAGAAACAGAGCTTGCATGTGATTCTAGGAAAAGGCTTTCAGATGTTTGACAGACGTTCAGTGTTTGCTTACATGTTTAGAATGGTGCCTTCACCTAAGGAAATTTCGTTTGTCAGACCTTCATTTCTAACATTTTTACCCATCTGGGTGGGTTGTAAAAGAATTGTTAGCAAATAACTAATTGCCTTTTACGTGACTTCCCCTGTACCCCCTCACCCTGCTACCTATGGCATTGTATGAAAACTGTTCTCATCATAAACTGATCTGTGCAGAAAACATTTGGGTCCAGCTAGCTCATTGGTCCCTAAATCAACTGGCCGCAGTTCTTGTTTGGGCTCCCATTAGGTTTTCGGTCAATTGATACCAGATGGTGAAGCAGACTGCCCTTTTTATAGCTCAAATCTCTTTGATAAGTTTTTCAGGCACATTTCTTTTTCCTGCTTTTGTGTCAGAAGTTAAACGTTGTTAAGATAGGTGAACAGCTTTACAAGCAGTAGACAGATCTCTGTGATTTTTATTTTGGGAATCTCTGCATTACTATACAATTTTATTGTTTTTCTACATGTGAGTGTGTGCATTATTTATTTTTATAGAAAATAGTAGCAGCAGATACCAAATTTTAAAATATATTTTTGACCCCTATCTTAAAAGCTGTGCGGTTTTTAGCTATGTTTACAGTTTAAGATTAGTAAGTATGTTCTTGCAATCTTGCAGATTTTTTTTATTTTTTAATCCAAGGAGAGACTTTTGTTTATGTGTAGCTGGAGGTACTTACCACATTTCTATTTATATCAGACTGCTTAATAAGCGGGCCTGTTTCAAGCGGCCAAAAAAATGTTTCATTCTCTGTTTTTCCCTGTGCTTTAAATACCTCTGCACTTTATTGTATAGAATCAACTGAACTCTGTTTCAACTTTTTAGAGGAAGGGGGATCTCATTTATACTGAACTTCTGTTTTCTTGTCAGTTTTCCGACTCGGCAGGCTATGTGGGATTTGCTAATCTGCCCAACCAGGTTCACAGGAAATCTGTGAAGAAGGGCTTTGAATTCACGCTGATGGTGGTTGGTAAGTGACTTATTTAAGTATTTCTGACTGTTAAACGACAACAAAATAGTGTCTTTCATATAGAGGTATATGTCTTCCTACTTCGCAATTGACTGTTACACAGAAGAAACAGCTTTAAGCCTTTATATACTCTCTAATTAAATCTCTTACTATTTTTGTCATGTTTGGTGGGAGGGAGTATTTCTAGTGATTAAAGATGATGAATTTGAGCCAACAAGACATTCTTCTGTTCCTGACTCATCATCAGGTGCTAGGGATAGTTGCTTAATCTTTCTTTGATTCCCACTTCCCCACTGAAGGCATGAGTGCACATGATGAATATCTTTCTGTTGAAATGGTGGTGCTATTCTTGTGTTCTGTCCTGACTCACTCTGGTATTATAAAAACTTCTAATTTGCCTGTTCTGTGAATGAGCACCTGTCAGAGTCTTTGATGGGAAGTCCCTTAGACACAAAGCTGTTCTGAATGACATGCTGAATTATGCCTGCCTTCAATCAGTTGCAAGTTACACAAGCGCAAAGGGAGTCCACGGTACTGTCACCTTTTTCTAGTAGTTACCTTGAAGTTACATGTTATTCAAAAATGAAAATAGGAAGCGTTACACATCTCTTCTTTATTCCCATGCTCTGTAGTACTGTTTGGGATTATTTGGTGACAGAATGTTCATCAATGTCTATGAAATAAATAGGTAATTTGTGATATGTGTAGAGTTTCTGATTTCATGTAGTTTGTGGTGATGAAGAGAACTTCTCCATCTCTAAGATTACATTAGTAGCGTCTAAAATAGCATGGCCAGTTATTGTACATGCTGACTACTTTGATTTCTTGGATGAGGGGAAAAAAAAGAGACTTTTTGAAATTCAGATTTAGTAATTGCATTTACAGGTTTAACTTTACTCTGATGTAAGACAAAATTTGTATGACCTGAAGTTCTAGAATTATGGAACTTCTTAGGTGAATTTTGAGTAATTTCCTTAACGATTTTCTGTTTCCTGTTTCATAGGACGCATGTATCCTAAATATAAGGGTGCAAAGCTCGACTGTTAATTTGAGATTACTTTTTTTGTTCTCCCTCCTAACAGTGTTCCAGGTTCAATTTCTAACTTAGGAAAACCTTACAGGCCTCAGAAATTTTCAACAGGAGAAATACAGCTCCTGATTTTGTAAGTTTAAATGGGGGAAAAAAAAGCTTTTGTTTCCCTGAAGTAACCTATCTCTAGATCTATAGTCAGAGTTGTATGACCTTTCAGCTTTTATTATGAAATGTATTACAGTAAACGTAACATTTTCATGTAACATTTATAAAAACACTAGAGGCTTGTTTTTCCTGTGGCTTTTAAAGTTCTTAGCTGAACCTTTGATGTTTTTTATCTCAAAAACTAGGGTGGATCCTGATGAACAAATTATTTTTCCTCCATAATGTGGGCTTGGGAAACAAGGAGGTACTTTGAAAAGCCTGGAGTAAAAGATGTATATGCTTAATAACTTGAATTGCTTTGTTTGTAGGTGAGTCCGGTTTGGGGAAATCCACTTTAATTAACAGCCTGTTCCTGACTGATCTTTATCCAGAACGTTATATTCCTGGAGCTGCAGGTAAATGTTGCGTTGCAGTTCCTCCAGCACATGCCCTGTGAAATTTCATGTTCTTTCTGTTAACATTGCGTCGTTCTGATGATAATGTCACCCATGAGACCCTTTCTTTGTGCTGTCTAGATGTATTTTAATCCTCAAAATTAGATTTTTGAGCTGTCTTTTTCTCATTTGTTATTTTCTTTCAAAGACTCAGCTTTTGTTTCTTCATCAATAGTTACACTTTTAGGTGCCAATATAGCTAACTGTGGTTTTGCTCCAATCCTCATCTCCTTTAATATTTTTTCTTGCCAATAATGCCTTAAATTCTCATTAGAGGTGTAAATACCTATTGACAAAGAATCTAGGCGTGCTTCTGAGTATTATAATTTTATTTTCACATATTGCCATGAGTAAATCTCCTTTTTTAGTTCATTGTTTCTTCATTTTTTACAAAAATGTGTTAAATTTTGCCTAGTTAGCTTGCTTTTTTTCTTTAAGTTATTTCATGTCATACAGGTTACAATGCACTTCATGTTTCCATTCTTCTTCTATTGCCCTTTCCTGCAGGGGTTTCTGCAGCAATTGATAGCCATAATAACAACCAAAATGTTCCTTTATTTTAGAGAAAATAGAGAGAACAGTTCAAATTGAAGCTTCTACAGTGGAGATAGAGGAGCGAGGGGTGAAACTGCGTTTAACAGTAGTTGACACACCAGGATATGGAGATGCCATTAACAGCCAGGACTGGTATGTGTGTAAATACTGCTTTCCTTGATAGACTTTGTATCTTACACAAACACTACTCTAGCCTGTCTGTCGCTCTGAACTTAAGTGATTCAGCCAATTATCTTTGGATAAGTCAGTTGTAAAAGGTAGCAATAAGTTCGTTATTTTTAACATTAATGGCATGTTATCTTGAATTCATGGTAGAGGTTCTTTTCTGAGTTCTTGCAGTTAAGCACAATTCTCTAAATACTTCTGCGTTCTGGGTGCTCATCTTCATATCATTGGTGACATGACCACTTAGTTTGCATGAGCTTTCAAATCAAGTTTCTCTTATTTTTGTTGCCTACAATACACGTATCTGGTAAAACTATTACTTTGTACATTTTGCTTTTTCAATTTTTTAACCGCTTTTTTTTTTGTTTATTTTAAGAAGTTTTTGTTAGTGCTCTCTAGGCTGTCTGTGATTCTCCCTCAAAATTAATGGCCTTTCCTCCAGCAAGGTTCTCTGACAACTGCAGCAATTTTTTTTTTTATTTTTTTTTTTTTTGTATCCGTAGCTGCTCTGATAGGACAGAGTTCTGATGGAGGGAATTTTTTGTTTCTTTTATTTCTGTGTCTCTGGCCCATCCAATTTCCATAATTTTAAGACAATTCTTTTCATTGCCTGTCCTTTACATGTACAACTAACTATTTCAGTAGAACTGCACTTTTGGTACTTTTATGATGGAGTTACTACTTAGCTCTCTCTGGCCTAAATACCACTTGATAATCTTTAGTAGCTGAAATAATTGTCTGCAGATACACAGGACAACATATATAATTGCTTTATCATAAAGAAAGAAAATAGTAACATAGCTATGAAGGAACTGGGCAACCTGTAACAAAATTAGAATTACTTATTTTGTTCATAAATGTAATTTCTAATTCGTCATCGTCATGCACTTTAATTGTGGAAAACTGATCTCGTGATAACTTTTTCAGATAAAGATGAGATATATTAAGGTGCTTATTAGGATACCTGAATTATTCCAGTGCAACTAGAAGCTAAAATTTACATTTCTTCATGATTTGTCTTGTAAGTGCTATTTATTTTGCGTAGCTACTTATTTTTGTTGACACTGGTTTTTTTTTTTTTGGTGGTAGTAATTTTCAGGCAAATGAGGTGTCACTGCAGAGAAAGGGAGTATAAAGCTAATACTGGTTGATTTGAGTTCTTCAGTGTAAGTTAAAGATCAGGAAGGGGTCAAAGAGCTGATAAAATAAACATCTAAAATGCTAACAGAATTTTTTTTGTAATCTTTTCTTGACAGAATGCTGTGTTATCAGACACGATTTTTCGTTTCTTTCTATGATGCTTGGTTGAAACACAGCAGAAGTGAAGGCAGCGAAATTATACGATCCACTAAACAAAAGTTTGAAAGCGAAGCTGTAGTGGGATTTTTATTTTCCTCCCCCTTCTCCTACTTTATTGATTTAAAAGTAATTGAACTTTTAGAATAACTCTTAAGACATCTTTCTGGACTGCGGCATGCTCTTGCTTATTTTGTGCACTGTTGACTAGAGCTTCCTTCCGCTGGAGCTAAGAGCTCTGCAGCCTGTGTATTGTGTTACGTAGAGCTCTTCCTGTTGATTGTGTTCTAATGCCTTTTGTTTATTCTGTTAAGATGTTTCTTAGAGACCTACGTGTACAGTTTTTTCCCCTTTCTTTATAGAGGCTTACTCAATAGAGTCGTTCCATGATGATTCAGACCCAGTAGAACAATTTACTGGTTTATACCTAGTTTTGTGTGAAAATCTTAATCATCAAAATAGATTACAGGAAAAAATAGTATTTATATACTATAAAATAAAAAGATGCAGTTAATTTTAATACTCTCTAGTCCCATTTTCTTATGTCACATAAAGACTGAGCCACGATGACAGTAAGTTTGACTAAATCTGTTAGTCCGTACAGGATGTCACAGGGACTTGGATGGATAGACTCTTTGTTTCAAATTGTAGTCAAGATGAACCCAGTGCAACTACCTTCCTTCCTTGTTAGTTCAGAGGAAGCAGCAAGTTCATGTTCTTGAACTTATGTTTGTGTTCAGGAGCATTTACTGCAATTATGGTTAACCGGTAGATGGTGCTGATCTCAATCCAAGTTTTACAAAGCACCTTTTTTTCTGGGGGGGGGGGGGATCTGCAGTTTGTGCAGACTACCTGTTTTTCAGTGTGGTGAATTTTATTAAGGTTATTTTTGAACAGAGGTGAATCAAACTGGTATGATGTTTCTAGAAAGCCACAATTCCTGATCCTGTTTCAAATGTCTTGCTCCTAAGTAGGTTTCCTAATGGCTTTTGGCTTCTGCCTTTGCGCTGATGAAAAGGCTTAATTTTAGAGTTTGACTTTCAAGGATGGGAGCTGGGGTCAGTTTTGTGCGCTTTCTGTCACTGAGGAAGTTCCGGCAAGGATTATCTCTTGTCAGGAGTTTGTTCAGTGCACCTCCTAGATTGGAAGAACAACAACATTGGACTGGAAAATGACTTACTAGAAAATGTGTTGTACTAAATCTATAAGGTAGATTATTTTTTGTTTTCCAAATTCTATTGCACTTAAAACAGCCTGTAAGAAAAGGTGGTGTTAACTACAGTTAACCACAGTGATTATTTTTTAGGTTCTGTGTGCAGCTTTAATGCTAGCAGGAGTTCTGTATTCTAGAATCGAGCTACACCTAGGAATGCCCTTGGCATCACCTTAGGCATGTGTTTGGAGAATAGCAAAATTCTTTATAGTGGGAGATTTGAAGCATAGAAGAGCTCTTTCATGCATAAGGACAATGGGATCGTGAGAGAGGCTTGTCCTTAACGTAACATCTCGCATCAGACAGAAGAGAAAAAAATCTAAGGAGAGGAGGAAAAAAAATTGCTTCATGCACAGATTTGGGATCAAATCTGACACCAGAAGGATGATTGACAAAGTCTACAGATGAACATTTTAGATACTGCTGATCATATGCCTTTTTTCGTCTTGGATACAGGGTCGAGAGTTGTTCTTTGGTGGCTGCTTTCTGGCTGCTGCGAACTTTCTTTCTTTATTGGCGCTTGTTAGGTTGTGGTTTGAGGTTTTTGGCAGCTTGGTAATATTGCTCCTTTTCCCCCAATGGGCTTAAATGCAATGGTTTTGTTGTTTGCTGTTCGAATACAGGATGTGCTATCTCCTAAGTAATGATAGCACAGTGGTATAAGCCAGGTGTTTCCCGGAAGTCAGGAGGTACAGGACACTAACGCCATATTTATGGGGAAAATGATCGCTATTAGAACTAGAGAACTGCACGTAAGCTCATTACATTGCCAGGGAAATGTGTGATAGTTACTTTCCCATTGTTTGTGCTTGGTTTCTGTCCTAATATTTGTACGTCTTCAATCTCATTACCTTTCACCAGCTATGACGAGAGTATCTAAGATCAACAGGAACATAAACCAGGTTGTCCTTTTCCAACTCTTATTAAGTTCCTAATTCTTAAAGACTTGAGCAGTGCTAAGGCCAGAACCCAGTAAATTCCCTGTTTTGCTGTATCGTCTACTGCAGCATGGCTTAGAATGATGCAAATCTTGCAAACATATAAATGTGTCTATAATCCATTCCACTATGGATTTGTTTCTCTTAGATCCAAAAGCTTATTCGACTTTGGAAAACCGAATTTCCTCCAGGATCTCTTCCCTGATTTTTGTTCCTTTCATTATCTTCGTTTCAGCCTCGTGGTCCAGCATTGAACTTTGCTGCACGCCACAGTATTTGCCATAGTTCTATGTGCTCATTTTCCAGATCACTAATTCTTCGTTTTTTGTATTTTCTTGTCTGTTTCCTCCTTAAGTTTCTGTAGTCAAATTTGCACTTTCTCAACCACAGAAATACTATTTTTCAAGTCAAGCTTTCTGCTCGGTTTTTCCCCAAGTAGTTTAAGATGTGTTCATGACACACAATCATCTGCCTAATCTTATCTGCATCAGTGTGTTCATTTTCCTTCCCTTGCAGTACTTAATATAAAATGTCCTTTTATATTAATGTTGTTTGCAGGTGTCTACATGCTCTGGAATATCTTAAAACAGTGATCTTAGTAATGCATTGTGTTTTCTCTCTCTAGTCACTGCTTTTTGTAGCTGATTACTCTGTGATCAAATTTTGTGTTCCTTTACTTCTTTGTAGGGCATTTTTTAAATTGCCTTGAGCTAAGTAGGAATTATTTTTCTTTGCCAACAGAAAAGGATTCTGTAAAGTAACAAAAATAGCTTAATAAATCATGTGATGCTTTAGTGCATGACTTGAAAATGTATTTGTAAATGATTCAAACAGACTAGAATACCAGAATTTTCATAGGTAGCTATAGAAACCTAGCTCTAGGGTCAGGGTTGTAAATCAAGAGGATATCCGGGATGTGTCATTTGTCAGCTGGTTTAAAAACAAATCCTCATCCCCTACCCCCAGAAAACAAGCAGAAAAATCCTCCATCTTCTGTTCCTATCTGTGTTGTCTTGTCACTGAGGGCTTTTTTTCTGAGCTCACACTTGACCTTTTTATCCAGCGGACAGGGTAACACTTGAAAATAATTTTAGGCATAAACAGACACTTGGTGGTTGCCATGAAAATATCATTTTGTGTTATGAAAATTCTTTTCCTCGGTAGTAGAGACAATGGTAGGAAGTTGATTTTGTAATAGAAATGTTCTTAGAAGTGTGATTCTCCTCCTCCTAATATTTTTTCATAATTCTTTAAAATTATTTTAAAGCTGATCTAAGATGCCTCTCTTTCTTCCCTGCCCCGTACCACAGCTTCAAAACAATTATCCAGTACATTGACAACCAGTTTGAAAGATACCTTCACGATGAGAGTGGTCTCAACAGGCGCCACATTATAGACAACAGAGTCCATTGCTGTTTTTACTTCATCTCTCCCTTTGGGCATGGGTAAGAAAAAGCTCTTGAGCTCTTGTATTTTAGGGCATTTATCTTGTTTGTAGGTCTACTCATTATTTGAACTGGAAAAGTCACTTTAATGTTAATTGAACTACTTCCCACATCGTCAGTTAGCCAATGCAGTTAAAATGGCTGTTGGGAATTAATGCTCTCCTCTGCTTTGTCCTCTCTTTGGCATTTAATATTGTTTTGAAGCAGCCAGTATTATGTTTTTTAACACCCAGAAGCATAACAGCTTATAATACCCAATTTATCTTATAGTGACAATTTTAATTGCAGTTCAACCTTTACACAGCCAAGCTGATAAGCAAGTGCTCTGACTTAATTTATTTTGGAAATACTATTTGTGTAGATACTTGAAATAAATAATGTTTAATACATTTAGTCTGGTTAAAAAAAAACAAACACCTCACTTTTTTTGTTGGGTTGTGGTTTTTTTTTTCTTCTACATGTTGACAGGTTGAAACCATTAGATGTAGAATTCATGAAGGCTCTTCATGGAAAAGTGAACATTGTTCCTGTGATTGCCAAGGCTGACACACTGACGCTGAAGGAGAGAGAAAGGCTGAAAAGAAGAGTAGGTCTAACATTTGATCATGAGAACAATGCAACCCATACAATGTTAAAGCCAAATAAAAAGTAAATTCAAACTGAAGAGGGGTAAATGATATTGGCCAAGGACCTGAACTTCAGGAAGTGTGAGGTGGGAAATCTTCACTGAAGTCTGATGTGCTTTACCAGTTACACTTGCTTAGAATCTGGCACCTCTTGGCTTCATCTCTCTTAGCAAGTTGTACACCCTAATAGAGCACATTTTGAGCAAAATGATTTCTAATGAGGGCTCAAATCATCCAGAAATGCCATGTAGACTTCAGATGTTTTCATTTAGTCCAGTAGACTGAATGCCTCTTGGTGGTGAGAGTGCATGAGATGTGTTCTGAGAGTGTATCTTCAGGTTTAGTTTCATTCAAGAGAAACTTGGTCTGCATGCTCTAACTGCTAACTGTGCTACCTGGTTTGTAGCAAAGTGGGTTAGGCTGGGGAGATGGGAAGCTTGCTTAATGTCTACACCCGTGACACAAACCAAAATCTGTGATACAAACTGACACACTAAAATAGAGGCAGGACAGTTAGGCTAATATGTTAGCATTTTTGTACCTCCATTGTTACAGAAAAATGTATGTTGTCTTGTATGCATTTTTTTCTTACTAGATTATTCTTGCATTAGAAAATGTACTTGCTGTCTCGATTATTTTTTTTTTTTTTTCCCCCCCCTATGGTTTTCCAAGACAGGCCAGCCTCTGCCAAATAAGACATTATAGTGAATTCTACAGGAATAAAGTACAGATTTTTGGTTGTACAAGTCTTTTACCTTAAATCTAATTTCTATTTAATCTCATCATACAGTAATCTGGCCAATTAATGTAAATATTGACTCTTTCCTGGTTTATCCTCTTAGAACAGTTGAACTCGACGGTCTTAAAGGTCCTTTCCAACATGAATGATTCTATGATTCAGAATGACTTGTTAGTCATGCAGCTTGTTAAGGAGAGGAATGGGTAAATTGTGAGATTTTACTGTGCTGAGATGTGGCTCAGTAAAATTTATTGAGATCAGAAGTTTTTTTTCCAGGTTCTGTTGAATGAAAACCAGGACATTCAGTTGTAAAGTCTCCCAGGTTTGGACCCTACAAAGCCTGTGAATTTTTACAAGTTTAATAACTTATGCCTTGAGGAGGATAGAGATAATACTTCAATACTTGCTGTGATTTTTTTTTTTTTTTTTTTTTTTTTTTTTTTTTTTTTTTTTTCTTTTNTTTTTTTTGTGACTCTCTCTCTCTCCTGTACCTCTTATCTGCTGCTGGTGGCCCTTCTTAGGGTCAAGCACAGTACAGTGCAAATGATGTTTGACATTCACTTCTGTGTATTGTTAACACTGAATTTTAGCTGAAACGTGGTAGTAGTGCAGGCGAACGCGTTTCCCAATGTGAATTTGGAATTGCTTGTTTTTTAGAACAGTTCTGTAAGTGATGTTAAATTGAGGGTTTATGATGCATGTTTATTGTGGAAGATGGAGATGAATCCCAGCTCACATATCCTGTGATGGACAGATCAATTTAAAGGCAACCTCTCTTGACCGTATTCAGTGCTAACCCATGCCTAGTTTTTTCTAGTTCAAGCAAAGTTACTTGTAACTAACTAGTCATTAAAACAGTCTTGATTTACGTATATGGACACCACATTTATGCGTTGGCTAAATATAACAAGATGAATGGCACTTACACTGTGATCTGAGGGAGTGGTTAGGAAACAGGTAAACAAGTCTTCATTATTTTTGTACTGTTGGCAAAGGTCACTCTACAAACTGAGTTTATACTAAGCCGAATGTATAATGTGGTTCCAAAGCTTTGAAAGTCTAGCTACTGTATATTGTTCTAACTCAAAGCATCTTGGCTAACAGAATCTCTAATCAAGAGTAAGAATCAAAATCCTGCTTTGCTGACGCAGCTTGAAGTCTTTTTTTTTTTTCAGATGTTTCTGCCATTTGGCCATCAATCTAAAGTAAAATGTTTTTGTTTTGCCGCTTCGGACTAAGCAGCGAGATCAGTTTGTGGTGCTTGCAAAGGAAACCCAGCTTGCAGTAATTCCTGTTTGGTCTTTCTGGAATTCAAAGTTATTTTTTAAAACTCTTGAGTGGGAAGAAATGCAAGGCAGTTTCACAAGCTGTGCCATGCAAGGCTGCTAAGGAAACTTGCTGAAAAGAATGACTTCATGAGAGGAGAACTAATATTTTGACTTTTTTTTTTTAATTTCCCATGGGAAGGCTAATCTTTAGGAACACAGAATCCTCTGAGGCCAATAAAATTCAGTTTTGAAGAAGCGAAATGCTGTTTCATTGTTAGGACCATAAAATACAGTTTGTTTTTATTGCAATTCTTTTTCCTTTCAGGAAAGCACTAGGTTTAACAGCTGTAATATATTATTCTAGCACCCCTTGTCGTCGGCTTTCCCGTTATTGTTTCACTTGCATTTTATCTTGGAGATCTCAGCCAGGTTAAATGTGCTTTCTTGTTTTATGTAGCTACTTAAAGGCATCACACTGCAGCACTGCCCCACCTATCCCAGCTGCGCATCTTTTATTATCATTTGATGACAATTTAGTTATCTCCCATTTTGCAAAACAGCAACAGCACACATTGATTTAAATGTAATTGTGTGACTGTAACTGTTCATTGCTCACTAGCAACAGTTATTTCCAAATTTTTCTCTTAAAACTACTGCTTTCTGTTTAGGTGGAGGCTCATAATATTTTAATCAGCGTGTGCGCGTGTGTGAATGCGGGGGATGTTTATATACCTGGCAGGAGAACATGGTCATGGGAACAGCTGTGCTTCGTACATGGTCATTCCTCTTCTAATGGTCTGAAGGATTGTTTTCTTTTAAACAGCTGTTTAATAGTGAAGCTCAGTTGGACAAGCTTTGTTTATACGGTAGCTATCGGTTGCCATCATGACTGAAGTCTGAGGAACCCAGCAATACTATGGGAAGATTTGTTAAGGCCTCTTGTCTATTTGAAGTGCGGTTGTATTTGTGTTCCTGAGTTACTGTCCAGTTATATTTGTAGCAATGCTGACACAAGTCCGTACGTAGGCTGTTCTGAACATTTTTATGATTACCTCAAACCACCTCTCATTTTGCCCAAACTTCGGCTACCATAAGAGTTCATTAGTGCCGTGGTGCTGCTGCGTGGTTCACGTGCTGGTCCTGGGGTTACAGTTGCAGCTTTTTTAGGGAATACTCATCTAGGAAGTTTGCACAGTTAACCGTTTTCTGCAGAGACATCCGAGGTCCCTTTGAAGAGAGTTATCTTGAAATCTCAGCATTCTGCATGCTCTCCTCAGACCATCGCACTTACTTGACTGAAAGAAAATTTTATCAGTGCATTTGATGGGCTTTCTGACTTATTTTTAATAGTTATGGCAGTACAAGCATTCTCTTCAATTTTGAAGAAAGGATTGACTTGTGAAACTGCCAAAGGCCTGGAATTATGCTAGCTGCTTACCCCTGCAGTGATTTCATTAGGAGAAGAATGTATACAGGAATACAGGCTATTTTTTTTTTTTTATGTTAATCTCTTGACATCAGTGATAATAGAGAAAACTGGTTTTTGTTTCTTAGTGGACTTTGAATAACTTTCTCCAGTTTAAGTGGATAATAAGCTTTTGGTTTTTTGATTCAAGAGACAATAGGCACTGTCTCCTAAGTTTTCGTGCATATCGAATACATGAAAATACACTGGTGTGGGCTGCATGATTTTGCTGTTGTAGCTAGTCAGTCCCTTCTCCAAATTCATTGCTCTTACTTAAAGTGAAGTTTATACAAAAATTTGTCTTCTTCTGTGTTCTTCTCCATGTAAATCATCTAGGGTTTTGGGATTTGAGGTTGTTTTTTGTTTTATTGTAATGATTTATTTGCTATGTTTTATAAAAATGCATTTATCCTTTTTACCTTTTAAAAAAAATCTTTACGCCTGTGTTATTGGGCACTTTGGGCACAGAATTAGGTGCATATTTACTAGTCTTCAGAAAGAGCTGTGCAAGAGTACATTGCATTACAAATATTTTCAGTTATGCAGCTAATATTCGTAGAAGTAGTGTTCTAATTCTGATATTTATTCTCCAAGTACAGCCATGGATTGTTGTCTGAAGGCCTTGATTGTACCTTGATATGTTTAAGTCTTTATTTCTGTATCACTGCACAAAAGTATGCTAGTGGAGGTCATATATGAAGAAACTTGCGTTAGGAGTGTCACAAAATATGTTTAGTCAGTGAGTCTGTTTCTTTTTGAGTGGACAGGCAGGTGAGCAGGTTCCTGTTTAGCCATTTCTGATGTTACAGATTGCATCATAGATTACAAAAAGTTTAATTCAGAGGTAGTTTCAGCAAGTGTCTTGGCTTTTTAAAATGCCTGTTAGTAAGCTATTTAAAAGAACCCCTGTAGTTAGCAAATCTCAGCAGTGGTTTTAAGATACTTTTTTTTCTTTAGTAAAATAAAATCTTTACTATCCAACCAGGTGTAGTGTAGGCTTCCTTTCTTCTTTGATTGATTTCCCCCTTAACATTCCCTTCTTACATCTCAAAACATGTGGGTGCTTTTATACCTTCTGCTGTTCTTTCCAGGCTATTTATGGGCTTAAGGTTGTTGAATGAAGAAAAAATGAAAAATGTTTTTTTTTGTTTATGCGTAGAATGAAATTAATGCCATGTAGGATGGTCATGTAGGCTATAAACTAATTTGATAGTACATAAACTCGAAGCACAAGTAATGGCAATTTCTGCTAATGATTTTTTTCTAAGCATTGTCAAACTGCTTAAAGCAGAAAAACATTCTGAGTTTTCTAAATGTGACAGATTAGAAGATCAGTTGTATTTCTTTTTAACTTAATGCCTCTTCAATGGAATAAATTATTACTCCTTTTTTGTAAACTTCAGGTTCTGGATGAGATTTCTGAACATGGCATTAGAATTTATCAGCTCCCTGATGCAGATTCTGATGAAGATGAGGAGTTTAAAGAACAAACCAGAGTTCTAAAGGCAAGTTTCATTCCTATCTTACTATTTTGCTGCATTAGTTCTTCAAGCCCACAGTATGCTTAAGAGGACTTTATTCCTTTATAATATTTTGAAAATTCAAGTTTTCTTTGGATGTTGACTCTGAATTATAATCCTTTTTATTCCAGTCTCTGCTTCATCAGAATTCCAAGTGTAGTTTGTTGTGACTTTCTTTTCTTTTTCTTTAAAATGTAAGCAACTCTTCACCAAGAACTGTGATTTGCAGGCTGTTTTCTGACTCAAATCTTCTAACATAAAAGCAAAGAGGATGTATGTGTGTGTTGTGGTTACTACACAAATTAACAGCTTTCCTCTCATTAGAGCAGATAATAAAGGTTTTGCTGAAGTAATTTCCTCCTTGTACGGATACTTGCAAAGGTGCATGAAGAATGTATCTGAAATTCTCTCTCTAGCTACTTTAATCTGTATCTGAAGTGTGTTTCTGTTGGCTGTTGTCCATGCATGATGTTATGTGAGATGACACATTATGCCCAAACTGTACTTCAACAACAGTCGAGTGTTCCTAAACCAAAGCGTCATTTCCTTCTGTGCCTCTGTTAAGACAAACTGAGCCTAACAGAGCTACAGGTGTTACTAGTGAGAGGTTGCATTGCCTGGTTGCTTTTCTGACAAGGAAGGATTTGAGTAGAGTACATTTGCCAGCATTTCTTTTCCTTCTCTCCTGTCTGTTATTTATTTAAAAAGACTCTCTGCTTTCTTCAAAAGAAAAGCAAAACACAAAAAAACGTAACCGGTCAAAAATCAAACCAGTAACTTGTTTTGCTCTGTCTCAACTAGGCTAGCATTCCCTTTGCTGTTATTGGATCCAACCAACTTATTGAGGTGAAAGGAAAAAAAATCAGAGGCCGTCTGTATCCCTGGGGAGTTGTTGAAGTTGAAAACCCAGAGCACAATGATTTCCTTAAACTACGCACAATGCTGGTGTGAGTAATGGTAAAGTTATCCCATCTGCTGTGGTGATGTAGCTGTTACAATGACCAGAGAGTAACAGGAACGTGAACTCCTTAATTCAAAGGTAGCTCTGATGGCAGTGCAGAGTGACTTTTTAGTCCTGCATAGCTGGCTTTGTTGCTGTAACCCTCTGATCTCTTGTCTTCAGAAAATATTTTCTGTATTTTACATTGCCAGACGGGTTTTATGCCTTATGTGAACTGATTTGCTGGCTTTACATATAAATTAAAGTTTTCTTATTGTGAGGCCGAGTGGCTTTTAAAATATTGCTCAAAGTGATCGATTAAGCTGAAGAATCCTTGAAAGGCAAAGCTCGGTTTTCTTGGCAATTTAGGAAATCCTATGTGAAATATGATGCTGTGCCCTGTTATGATTTTAACTGATATGGATATTCTGCCTGTATAGATGGTTTTAAGGTTTTATTTTGTTTTTTTTCATAATGTCTTGCTATTGTTGGAAATTGAATTCTGCTGGGTATTTCTGATTTCAGCCTCTCCTTGGCAGGGATTGCCCTCTGCTGGTCATTGGCAGCACACAGTTGTTTTCCTTTTTTGTGCCTAACAATTTCCGATTGTCCATGTCAGCCGTTATCTGAGTCAAGGAGCTCCACCTAGCTCTCAGTTTTACACATTATACTTAATAGCACTTGAGATTCAAAAAGCAGTTTAGGAATTAAAATATCTTTCTGAATAACAGTGTTCACAAAGTTCTTAACACTGCAAAGACTGGTATAAACAACTTCTACGAAGTAATTAATGAACAAGAGGATAACAGCATACTTAGGGTCTTTGGAGAATACTGATGGAAGAGCACTGAAGTATGAATTAAAGACCAGTAGACATGACAGCAGCGTTCTGGTTGGGTTTATGGCAGGCTTGGTCTGTAAGAATTATTTTTCCAGGGAATACATCTGTTATATAAAACAAAAATAGAAGATAAAAGGGTGTTTTTCTTTCCTTTGACAAGAAGGACAAAGTGTTCAATAGCCCTTTGCCTGTTGTAGAACACACATGCAGGACCTGCAGGAGGTGACCCAGGACTTGCACTATGAGAACTTCCGTTCGGAGAGGCTAAAACGAACTGGCAAGTAAGTGTGCGTGTGCCTCTGCACTCTGATGCTCACGAGGCTCCTCTTTTTCCACTGTGACATTGGACTTGCTCTTTCTCCTAACTAATCCCACCTGTAACTAATTATTTCTCATGAGATTTCAATCTGTGGAGTTTCTGAAATTTGTATGAAGTGTTCTTCTTGAAGAGGAGTAATACCTAGCAAAGTGCCATGCTTACGAACAGCTGTTCTTGGTGTTGAACCTGTTCCCTTTTCTCTGTGCTTTTATTGGAATGTGTGTAAAGAGGTAGTGGGCTGCAAGCTAGATAGGTTTTTATTTAACGATATCTACTTGGGAAAAGTAAACTCTATTTAGTACATTTAAATAGGCCCCAGCCTGTCTGATGAGGTGGGATGTTACTTCTCCAGTTATGGCAGGACAGACATAGAGGCTGTTCTCTTCTTCCTTCATACAGAGCTAGAGAGAGAAGTTTAAACCAAACAGTCTTTTCTTTTGGTAATGTGTGTGTTTCTTTGTGGTATTTTTTTCTTGGTAAGGCTTCTGTCCTTGGCAACAATGCAAAAAACCTGCATCTACCTGTGCTGTGACTTTTTTTTGATAGCAACTTATTCTTTTCCCCAGTTTGCTTATTATTTTAAGTATTTAGACAAGCATTTTGGTCTTGAAGAAAGGAAATAGCCTACGCAGCTTTTTAATGATTGATTTTTTTTTTTTTGTACCATGTATAGATGGAGGAGGGAATTCCTTGATTAGAGTAAATGGCAAAAAATCCCCATAGTAGTGAAGAAATTATATTTTAAGATAAGGAGGGTGAATAACAGGAGTCTACGAGGTAAAGATGGCCTTTTACAAAAAGGAAGTGTAGTTTAAGAATGTCCTGATTTGCCCTCTGCGGAAGCATGTAGGCTTTTTTTGTTGTTGTTTTATTAGTTGAACTGTGAGCCTTCAATCTGTTCTTGGAGACTTCTATATCTTATACCATCAATATGTTCTTTTGCTCAATAGGCCTGTTGAAGAAGAAGTGGTAGACAAGGATAGAATCCTCCAGCAGAAAGAAGCTGAGGTAAGAGGGAACTTGTGAAGCTGTTGTTCTTTAATATAACGCGCTAGGTTCCAATCCCAGTGTTCTGATCAGCTGCTGCCTACGGAGTGTAAGATCGGGGTTGTGAAAAATGACACAACTAATCTGAACATAAAAGTTGCTCGTACAAAGTGTTTTGTTTATGGTCATTTGTGTACTGTGGATGGTAGGTAGCATGGGGGCTCTTGGTTGTAGACAAGGTATTTATCACTTCCAGTTTGTGTGCTAGTTTTCCAGAAGGATAGTTGCTACTTTTTAAGTACTGAAATCAGTTTATGCTTGTAAGCTACATATGCTGCTTTAATTCAGTACGTTGGGGTAGACTGATTGTCTAATGTCGTTTCAGATGTGCATGGCTTGCTACAAGCATGTTACCACCAAATTACCTGTTATGGATTGTGGCTATGAAGTAGAAAAAAGTTGTTGAGTGTTAAAAATCTCATGATGTAATTAAAATATATGGGTTTGCATCTTAATCTTGACTTGCAGCAAAATTCGTAGTATTTCTGTTGTACTAGTCAACTCATGGATTTGATGTTTTCAGTCTCTGATTTCTTACTTTGATTTCATGTTACTACTAGGCCTTTCAACTCAATATTTTTATGCTGAAGTTCTAAAGATTCACAGATTTTTAGCCTAGTATTTAAATTCAAGTAGTACTCTGCCAATACTTATGACTGCTTGCATTGTGAAAACTTTTAAAACTTGCTGCCAGTTGGAAGATAGTATTTTTTCTGTTTATCCTTCTTTGATCCAATTTAGCTTGGATCCAAGTCCATAGATGGAGGGGAAGGCATGATTTAAAAGGTCAATGCAGAATATGCAGTGATTTGGCATAAGAAAAAAAAACAAACAAACTACAAGCATTTTTGTGTGTTTGAGGTGAAATCAGACTCCTGTTCATGGGAAGTTTTGGAATATAGATACTTCGGTCTGTGCATTTCCTTCTTCCTTTATAGCATCCCTGTTTAAAAATAGCTAACCCTGGCATGTTGATGTAAATAGCAAAAAGTTTTCCTAAAAGGAAATGCAGAAGCAGCAGATTATCATATTATTAATTGCTAGTTATGGTGAATTACTGAAGTAATCTGAAGTAATGAGCTGCATCTTTATCACTGTCTAACTTCATTTCAGCAACGTAAGCACACTTGATGACCATGTACATATGACAGTGGAACTTCTGCAAGTATTCTGTACACAAATTAACTGTCTCCCATTTAGTGATGTGTGTACAAAAGAACAGCAGAGCATCAGCTGGTAGCCAGCAGTGCTAGATGCTTTGAAAACGTCAAGAGCACTATTTGGAAATGTTTTGTGGTTGGCTGTGTGTTTTCTGTTTTTCTTTTCTCAATGTGTTTTGTTTTGTCTTTAGCGCTTCCAAGATTCAGACAGTAGACTTAAGAGAATTTAAGTGATTACTGTTTCTCCTGTTATTTGAACTGTATAAATTGTACATGGCTAGTAGTTAGGTAGAAACTTGTGTACCCTTGTAAAACTATTTGTCTTAAGGCTTACATCTGAAAAAATTCTCTTAGAACTGTTTCCCCTGGAAACTGTTGATATGGCAAGCACGTTATTATATACTGCTCTTGTGTCAATATATATATAATATTTACATACATACATATGTATGTATGTAACATTTTTCTTTAATATGGCTAAAGGGATCAGGACTTGAATTTCTTGGAGGGCAGTCTCTGAAAGTTTCCTCTGGGAGTAATCATCTCTGAATAACTGCTGCTGAAGTTGCAGAGGATTAGGTTAGAACTTGAAAAAGCAAATAGATTTTTAACTTCTGCGTTCTATTGTCCCAAAGAGATCAAGAGGCTTTGCTGAATCTTCTGTAGATAATCCAGTATGAAATCCCTTCATCTCCGTATCATCCCTGAGGTTCAGACTGGGAAAAGTCTGGGGAGGAAAGAGGCACAGAGGAAATGGGCTTGCATTCCACGGCCTTTGCAGAGAAAACAAATATCCATTTCCCCTCCTATTTTGCATTCCCATCAGTAACGGTGCTTGAAGTTCTATTTACAGTTTTGTGAGGTTTGTATAACCTTGGAAGGAATGAATGCCTGGGCTAGTGCCAAGATCATCTTTATCAAGGCATCACTTTTGCTAAATGATCTTTTATTATGCCAAAGTTCAGCCGTTTGGAATTACTAATCTGTCATTTTGAATTTATTGCTCAGTCTGGTTGTGCTTTTTGCTCATTTGCAAGTGATGACCTGTTTTTCTGAGCTGGGAAGTGAAAATAAGAGTAAAGGTGTCCATGTTCCTTACTGTAAATATGCTGCACATCAGATTATTTTGATGTTGTGAGCACAAACTTGGAAGTTTGTAGTGTTGTGCCATATTCTGTCTACTCTGAAAATACCTCATAATAAAAACCTTTTGAAGTTTTGAGAGGCAATACTTCCAGAAGAATGTTAATCTGTGATTACATGAAACAGCAAGGAACAAACTTCCTCTGTTTTTCCAGTGAGCTACCCTGAGGCTTTGGGCAAATCCCTTCACTCCACTGTCTGCAGAGGAGTTGGTCAGCAGTAAGCTGAATTTAGTAGAATTAATCTTAATGTTGAAATTATTTTCTTTCTGTCCTTTAACTTTCTGAATGTGCTTAACCCTTTATCAGGTGAGATGAAGAATCCTGGTTTAGAATGGGTGAGTGGAGGGGCAGCGTGCCATGGCTGTGCCCCAGGCTGGGGTCCAGCAGCAGCCCCGTGGGTAGGTGAGGAAAGCAGGCAAGCCTGGTATTTCAGGTATTTGTGTAAGCGTTTTCTGAAAAGATAAGGTGGAAACTTTTATGTGGAGAGACTTCGTGACTGCTGACAAAGGGCTGCCAACCTGGGGGAATAAAACCAGTGCCAAGGTTTAATTTGTGTGGTGGAATGCTATTGTCTAGTGCAGGGAAAAGGAGGCATGCTCTGTGCAGACTGCTTCAGCCTTCCTCTGTGAAGTGATATAGTCTCAGTTCTGGGAGAACATCATGAGAAGAAAACCTTCAGTAAGCAGTTAGCCATGAGACTCCCTTGGGAGCGGGAGTGAAGAACAATTTTTTTCTTTTTTTTTTCCATAGTTGCTTTTCTTTTTTTGTGCTTTTGATTCCTCTGAAGGAACTGTGCTTGCTGCCCCTGTATTGCAGTGACTGTGGCCATAGTGACTTCTGCTATTTATGATGTCAGTGTGTCATATGAAAGACATTTGTCTTGGTAGCCCCTTTTCCAATATAGTAACTTTGTCAGGAGTATTTTTCCCATCTTCAGTTAACAAGATTAGTTGCACTCTTTGGCATTGAAAGTATTTTTAACCAACAGCAACTGTCATGGGAACATCCTGGTGTACTAGAAAATCCACTGTCTACAGTTTTCCATCTTACCCTGTTCTTGTAGCCTCTTCCCTTATGAACTTTATTATATAAAGGCAGGGGCACTAGGAAGCTGTATGGTTCATTTTTTAACTCTGTAACCTTAACTCTCATTTTAAATGTTTGTTTCCTTTCTGTGTTGCTGCAGTAGTTAGATGTTGTCACTACCCGGTAGTTACATGATAGTTTAAAGTAAATTTTAGTCCTGACATAAGTAAACTAAGTGGAGTTTATACCAAGGTTAACTTTACTCTTTTGATTTTTATCTGGGAATTCACAGGAATTGTTTGTTTTAACAGATTTCCAAACATTGTTTCCTAGCTTCCTTTTCAACATGTGCATTGACCTTATACTATCATGTTGTAGTGGCCTTTCTTTAGGGGATGAGTGCAGGTTCCCTGCAGAATATGTTCATGCTGCTCTTACAAGTGAGAGGGTTTACTGCTGAGCAAGATCAGAGTCATGGTATGCCCTTGACACTCTCAATCCCCAACAGAAAAGGGACTACAGATGTTGGCATGACATCACTTTCAGTCTTTTGTGTGATTTTTTTTCTTTTTTTTTTTTTTTACGTTCACTTCATTAAAAGGAGTGATTACTTCTTCCTATGCAGTAGGTCAAGTAAGGTGAAGACATACAAGTTGTTTTCAGCTTGTATTGTAGTGTGTAGGAGTGCTTTGTATATCCTTTCCTCTATTTGAGGAGGAATTGTGGAAGAGGCTGACATGTTTACCACTCGTGAGCATGATACAGCTTGATTCTTCATTTTTTTAGAATTAATTTTACACATTAACTGACAGGATTCTTACAGTGAAAATGATTTTTCTCTCCCATATATTTGTGTGCATACCCCCTAAGTTCAGTTACTACCTCTAACTTCAGCCCTGTAGTTACGTGGCCAGGTTTTAGCCTGTGGTCTCCTAGTGCTTTTGTCCTACCTTACATTTGAGTTATATGCAGCATCTGATTTCTTTCATGGTGTGGTTATATTTTTATCAATTAAGGTTAAGAAAATAAGAGACTTTACACTGCTTTTAGGTCTTAAAATATGATGTTGGCTATTAGCAGAATGCTGCATTTGAGCAATCACTGTAATACATGCGCAGCAGTATCTTCCCCTGTGATTACTGAATGGTTTCTATTTTGAGAATGTTTCATGGCTCAGCTTGGAGTACTCTTGGGAAAGCTCAAATAGGCGAGCTTCCAAAATGCTGGGTTTATTCTGATAATAAATCTGCAGAGAGGCAGTTCAAAAGACCAGGTGTCTTACATTTTTACAAGTCGATCTTTGACACTTTTCTCGGACCATGAAATCAATGAAACTCTCCTTTCCAAGACTTTATGGCTTGTATTTTTTTATTTTTCTTTTTTCCTTTCTGTAGCACTATGCCATCTTCTTGAGGAGAAGCTTTTTGTTTTAAGCATTTGGCAGGAAGATGTAGATGGGTATATAATAATCATTGCAGACTTTAGCTGTATCTCACACTGTTCTTATGCGAAACTCCTCTTGTCAGAGCGTATCTATGCTGCAGTCACAGGAACCTGAATTAGCCTCTACTGAACCTTGTGGTGCTGCAGCAGGAGGATAAGTAACATATACACCAGTTTCAGGCAAGGTCTGTTATCTCTGATGATGCTGCAAGCTCAAGCTCTGTGCTTCAGGTTCCTACTCTTTCCTAGATCTGCATCTGAGGCCAGGCAAGACAAACTGATAGAGGTGTCTGCAGTTCATTTTTACTTGTTCTATGATGTTTCTTTCAGTTTTTCTTTTTAAAACAACCCAACAAAACAAACGACCCAACACTGCATATGTGTAGTCAAGGATTTATTGTAGATTCCTCTGTACTGAGTCTGAGTAACTAATATCACAGTAGCTGCTGGGGTTGACTGCGTGAAAATGCACTACTTGGTTAAACATAGCAGGGCTTTCTGAGTTGTGAAGAGCTGTTTTCCACCCCTCCACACTCCCCCCCCCGAATATAAATAAATGCAATTCACTAGCTACTTCTTCCTAAAGGGCAAAAGAGATGGATATATTAAAAACTACGCTATTATTCTTAGATTAATGAAAACTTGCTGTATAAGCCTCAGATTGTTACATGATCTCCTGTTTGAGATGGACTCCTCTGTTATACAATATACACGGAAATTGCACCCTATTTCTTTTCCAGTATGTAAGATAGGGCACTTGCAATTGTGTAGGTTGAGCTTCCCCACCTGCATCTAGAAGGAAATACCTAGTCATTTGTAAACTAAATTAGAGGTATTTGCATATACATTTTAAAAATCTATATTGGTTTTTCTTTTTCTTAGGAACGTTATTTAAATTATGCTATTTTCTGGAAAAAAACCCTCACATTATATATAACTGGCCTTTCATGATGTGGAAATCAACTTATGTCATAAGAACTGTATGAATTGTACATGTCTAGTAGTTAGGTAGAAACTTGTGTACCCTTATAAAACTTGATTTAAGAAACCAATTATTTTCAGGAAAGGTCTTTGTTTAGATAAAAATACTGGTGCTTAATATGTTTAATCTGTCTTTCCAAATTTTATAAACATCTATTTGGAAGTAGTTTGTTTTGTGTTTGTTTGGTGTTTTTTTTAATTTTGTCCTCATGTTGTTCAATTGTTAGCAACAGTATCTGGTTAACCACAAGATGAATATTCATACATGATATTATGTGTTGAGCACTTGTATCAGAACAAAGCTGCTTCAGCTCACTCAAGCAGTGTATCCCTGTACACACATAATGGGCATGTTTTCTTTATTGTGAATTAAATACTAATTCACAGATCTGCAAGCTTTAAAAGATTTGGATTTTATTGCTTAATTTTCATTGTAAGCATTCCTGCATATCTTTTGTGTAAGTTTGATGTAATGCATTGAAGACTCCGAGAGGGAAAAACAAAGTATTCAATCATGTGAGTTAATCTGACTTCTCCGATTTATAGAGGCAAATCACATCTTCATTGTACCATGGAAGAAAAAGATTTTAAATTTCCTGTATTTTGGATTCCTGGTGAAATTTAAACGTGTGGGTGTTTTTTCTCTTCCAGCTGCGCCGCATGCAGGAGATGATTGCACAGATGCAAGCCCAAATGAGGATGAAGCCCGGGGATGATTAAGATGCTTAACATCTGGATGCATCAGGTATGACTTTTCTGACTTGTTTACTCCTCTGATGTAAGATTTTTCACAATATTTATCGTTAATTTTGCACTTTGGACTTTTTTCTGTAACTGCTGTAAAAATATGAGTGATGGTTTAGGTAGACTAGAAAAAAAACTATGTGAGTGTTACCTTTCCAGGTGTTTTTAAAGCCTGCAAATGCTTATCTTCAGTGCCTTATTTTTGGATCATTCAGCTTTGTTTCTATTAGCAAAAACTGCTCAGAAAATTAATTTTACTATATATAAATAAAAGTTAAGAGTGTTTTAGGGTATGTAGGCTGCAGAATTTGTAGCAGTCTTTTCAGAAAACCAAACAAGATTTTAGACAAACTGGTTACATGTACTCAATGCAGATTCCTTTGATGTCATATAAGATATATTAGTTGGGATCAGAATGAGTGATGAGCAAAAATTCTTTTAGCAAATATTCATGCTTCCTTCAGAATGAAGCTCTTCTGGCATAATTTTTCTTTTAAATACAAGAATAAAAACCAGACGGATATGAGGAGTCTTGTTGCTTAATACTTCAGTTTAATACTCTAGTTGTGATTGCTGGTCTTCTGGAATGTAAAGCTTGAATAAAATGGATTATATTATCCCTTATGACCTTGTGGCAGCTGCCAACATTCCAAGCCTAAAATAAGGAGGGGGTTTTTTATTTGTTGCCTTTATTTGAACCTTCAGTCTTCCTGTTTATATTAAAAAAAAAAAAAAAAAAAAAAAAAA
>VWZK01010647.1:454125-464770 GCA_013396935.1 Baryphthengus martii
AAAAAAAAGAAAAAAAAAAGAAAAAATCTTAAGGAATAAGTTCATTCACTGGATTTCTATTTAAGCAGATGTTGATGATTTTATCAGTATGTACGCTCTGATCTCTGAGTGAGGTAGTTAAGGGGGGAAAAAAAGTAATTCAAACTCAGGTTTCTTACTGTCACAATTCCAAGTCTTGCAGATAGAGCAGCCTTCACATCATGTCTTCCAACTTCCATACTAAGATATCTTTTCCCAGAGCTGGAAATCTAAACACTGAGGATAATTTTGTGGCTGACCAAGCGGTGTATGCGATAGCATCTGACATAAAGTTCTCACTTCCCCAGACAGGGGCTGGAAATTATGCAGCCTGTTAAATATTTCGGTCTGAACTGAAGGTCCCAAGTTTTCCTGGTGACTTTGTTATCATATGGCCAAACTCTGACTGCTTGTGAAAGTGGCTGTTTGATGCAGGAAACATTATGTAGTGTAAATTATTATTACTGTTTTTTACAAAGGAACTAAATTCTTTCTGCAACTTACAAATCAAATTTAATCATGTACCATCACTGATACTTGGCAATAAAAAACCCACCCCAAATCTAACAGGTTTGTCCATAGTTGTTACCTGCAGAGCACAGGATGGCAAATGATACAGGTATATTCAGAGCTCTTTCTTCAGTTTCTAGATACTGGATTTGCTGCGAAATCACTTTCTGAGGGCTAGTAGGATGCAGTATTCCCTCTAATGATTAGCCAGTAATGGCTAATTCACTGTTTCACAGCTTCTGGCAATACTGAATATGGTATTTATAAAAACAAATTGGAGTGTGGTTTGTCCCAGGCTGACTTTGCAGCCATGGATACATAAGTAAACAGTTTTGAGCATGCTCATGTGTGTCCAAGTGAGATGTTATTTTGTAGATACTTTACATTGCTGATCTGGAATACATCTTGGACCACTAAATGTGTTAAGCAGGAGAGCTTTGCAGGTTTAGATAAGTGTCCACTTGATCTTACTGTGATGTAGTTTGAACTAAATCTTAAAGTCGGTCTGAAATACTGACAGGGAACAAGTTTGAGAAGGAATTGAAGGAGATGTTCATACGTGGAGGTCCTGCTGTTTCTTTGGATTCTGCTAAACTACATTTCTGCAGCTGCTGTTGAAATCACGTTGTTTGACAGGAAAGAATTTTGAACTTTTTTGTTACCCTTGGGATACTGATTGATAGACTTTTAGCTTGATTTGTTGGCTAATATGCACAGTCAGAACTGCAATTGCAGTCCTGCTGTACGATCCTGTCGGTGTGCAGAAATGAATCCTCACCTAGAGCTGAGCCTTAGGGGAGGTTCTCTCATGCATGTAAACTGACTTTGCTGTTACGGAGGAATGATGATTTCAACCGTCAGCATTCCCATTGGATTTATTTGCTGTATTTTATTGAACTCACTATTTCCAGAGAAACCAGGAAACTCGTAATTAACACAGTAGTTAACAGTCCCAAACTGCTAACAAATTTCAATATACTTGGTATCAAGCTTTTTGTTCTATCATAGCTTATCTTGAGCATCTTTCAGGTTCTAGTTTTACAAGAACTTCAAAGGATCAGCTCCACAACTGAAAGGACAGTCTCTCTTCCAATTGCTCTTTAGCACCTTCACTTATCTTTGTATAACTTTATAGGTAACTTATGCTAAAATTACCTTTGTCACTTTTTCTTTTGGATAAATACATATTTATTGATTTTCTTCAGAAGTCTCTTAAATATTTTCCTATTCATAAAGCATCGATATAAAGATGTTTTCAGGTATTTTGGGAAAAGAGAAGTACGGTATAAATACCTTCATAGGTAAAAGCTGTAGAGTAAGTAGTAATGTGGTAGTACCCAAACGTGTGAAATACCCGTTTCAGGTTTCAGTTGTATTTCAGGGTGAGGAGAAGATTGCTGAATGCTTTGGGGTTTTCTGGAAAGAGTCTGGCATTGCATAATGATTAAGAAGTGCTAAACTCAGATCCTTGCCAAAAAGTCTGAATCTGTATTATCATAAAGTGTTACACAGATGGGATGACTGGAAGGTCTGGTTTGCCTGATGCCTTTTTAATAAGGGCGTCTCTGAAGCTTTTATGGAAAGAGCAAAAGGAGAATTTACTTAAAGCAATTTCCTTAACTTACAAGGCTAGAGCAAGAGAAGCTTAAGGGGAGTGACAAAGGCAAAGTTTATGCGCAGGGAATGTGTTTAAAGTTTCCAAAGAGGATGAACAGTTATCTTGCTGTGGAGAAGTAGAACCCTGAAGGGGGAATGAAGAGCAGCACTGGTGGAGACTGCATTGGGGGTAGGACAGGGAGGTGATTTTGGAAACAGTAGTGACCAGTGTGCCAGCTGCAGTTTTTAACAGAGGTCTGTGAGTACTGACTTAATCTACAAGATGGTGGTGATTAAGAGCTTGAGAGCAGCCCTGACAAAAGTGTGTTGGTCAACAATTTTGTCCTTTCCTCTAAATATTTCGTAGCTTCTGTGTACAAACAGTGCATGTGGAGGTGTTTGTAGCAGGCAGTGAGAATAAGCAGGAGTGATTGTTTTACTCTAATGTTTGATATACTTATCTTACAAGTCCATGTGAAGCATGGTAAAGATGTCAAGATAAGCTTGATGTTTTGTTTTTTTTTCAGATTTTTTGTTTCTAAAATGCAAGATACTGCTGTAAAGTGTAGGGGCTTATTGCTGCTTATATTTGACAGTTCAAAAGAAGGATTGGAGAGGAAGGAGATGGAGAAGTGGAATAAGTAACAAGAAAAGAAAACATTTAGTTGTATATAGATACTCCAATATGAAATGTCTGCAGTAATTCCAACAACATATTTACTAGTTTGTGAACTTGTCCATCTCAGATGAGCAATTATCATGAAAAGCTGGATTTTTTCAATTTAAATTGTTATTAATAAGTGTTTCTTTCCTTCTGTGTTTCCAAGAGTGTATCTCTGCAATCTGTTTTCCTCTTGTTATTCTTACAAATCTGGATTGTCTGTCTCCCACTCAGCTTCAGGATCACACTGGGACAAACCAGTAACAGAAGCCAGCCTATGGAAAACAAATATAGCCAGCTGGAAATGTAGTTATGGTTAGAGAAGTGTGTTCAGAAAAAAACAAGTATCTTGCACTTAAAATATCTGTAGGATGTTGAGAATTCTTTTAGTAGAGCTCATGATTTCCACAAGTATTTTAAAGCTTCCTGAGCTCACTAACACCGTTCTGGTTCTTGATAAGAAGAGTGCTAAAGGCACTGAAGAGCTAGTTCTTCCTACCAGTGAATTGACATCATTTAACAGAAGAACACAAAGCATTGCCATAACAACCAACCTTCTGAAATGATGCTGCTGAATACTGAATTGATCTGATGAGAAATGTCATTTAAGGAAGCAAAGATCGTGTTGTAGTTTTTGGCAGCTGTAATTGAGAGCCTGGAGAATGTGAAGCTTGGGCAAATTGATGGTATTTGGAACGATTGCCTGGCACTGCCAGTGGATGCTTCTCTGGCTCAAAACTAGACTAGAAGAGCACCATCATTCTCCAGCTTCTTTCAGTCTTCTAACTGGGGAGTTGTTCAGCAAACCCTGCATTAATGGCTACCGTGAGTTTTCGTTTCCCTTAGAGCAGACTTCTGATAGAAACTGTTGATTTTTCCTCTGCTACTGTACAGCTGAGGTGCTGAACTTGTGTGGCTCATAGGACCTTGAAGTTAACTTGTATAGAAAAATCTTGGAGAGGTCCTCAAGAGCCACCTGGTAGCTGGTGCCCCCTTGCCCTTATGTGTAATGTGCAGAGGGCTGGGCAGACTTCAGATGAGAGTTGTGTTACGGCTTTTAATTCTTGATATATAGAACAGTGATGCTTTCTTGAGCTTGTTCATCTAAAAATAGTATCTTGCATCTCCCTGTTAGTCCGTCTTGCTCTCAGTTGATGAAACACTCATGTGCCTGGATTGTAAGTAGAATATAATAAAAGATGATGATGTACTTGGTTTGTAACCTTGGCTGTTCTACAGCATCCCCGTCTCTAGCCTTTGACAGAAAGTAGCTCTTCCCAATAGGAAAAAGGTAGCACTTTGTTACAATTGTAATCTTTAAAAGTATTGTATATTAAAAATACATATATTGTTAATATGATACCTAAGTCTGAAGTGTTAGGTCTGTAAACCTCCTGCACCTAAATATTGTCTGTTTTGTGGTGCTTAAAGAATCTTGCTTAGATTTTTCTGTCTGCATTTTCTGTCTGCAAAATTTCCAGGAGTTTGTTAGGACCTATTTCTATAAGGAAAATTCTCTTCTAGAAGTGGCGATGTATCATTTCTAGCACCGTAGGATTTATGCATCTTGATTGAGACTAGTTTCCACAACTGCTGTGCTTATAGAGCAGAGAGAAATAGTTGTCCCACCTCCCCAAAACCAAAACACTCGCTACTTTGCAGACTTAATTTTTTCCGAGGAATGACACAATGTTTGCAAAACATAAAATGAAAAATATTGAAACACCCAATAGCACATTCTTCTGGTATTTTCACATAGTTGCCCAGACTATCTCATTAAATTTGTCAGTAAATGGATTAATACAGATTCATTCAGTTTTTGCTAAGGATTCCAGAGAATATAAAATAGAATGTAAAATTCCTATTGAGTCCCTGCAGAAGTCCTGTTCTGTGGGGTAATGTCAGGGGTGAGTGGAAATAGAGTTATTTCCTTTTCACTAATGTGTCAATGCCTTGGGAAAGATGAAGTCCATGGTGCTGCGGCTTCAGTGACGTTCTCAATTCTTGTGCATCCATGCAGTGGCGCCTTGCCCTCTGCCTCTGAGGGGCTCGATTTGCCAGGAATGTTACAATTGACATATTCCACCTCTTCCTGTACCTCGGTGGCAAGTTGGATGCATGGAATGCAGGGGGTGAGTGGAGGTGCTTGCTGCCAGAATTTCTTGGGCATCGACAGGCCTGAGAATTGGAATACACAGTCCCATCCAGGTCTGTGCCAAAACCTGATGTGGCGTCACAGTGGACCTGTAAATGCTTCAGGCTACCTCTTGCTAGCTAAACGTTTTCAGAGGAACATTTTTTTTATAGTTCTGGAGCTTGGATCCTGGTATGTATATGAGGCTTAATGGATATTAACCATACAGCATATTAAATTAGCTGATAAACTTTGGAAGGCAGTTCAGAAGCCAGTTCTGTAGCTTAGCGTGTACTTGGCTGGTCGCATTTGCTATGAGGAAGTATAAGGCGTTGCTACACACTGCCGAAAGGAAGGGGAACTCACTTGAAGTAGTGAAGTCAGCGGAGGGTAACTGAAATATCAAAACCCCAAAACACTAGGGGTGTGACAAAATGAGTCAAAACTAGATAAAAACAGGATATTGACATCATTCTTGGAAAGATGCCATTTCTCAAATTTCTTGCTAATGATTGAACACTTGAAGGACTGTACTACAATATAAAATGGGTGCTATTTATAAAAAAAAAAAGTTAGGTCAGTGAGAAAATGTAACTGCTTTTAAAACAAATTTCTCTCATGAATTCAAAAGTGCACATGGCGTCGAGTTGCCGTGCATTGTAGTGGTGTTCTTGGAAGTAGCTGAGAGGGAGGCAAACCCGTTCCTTCCCAAGGCTTTCAAAAGCTTTACAAATACAGGGGAGTGAGCTGTCTGACCGTGTGCATCAGGGCACAGGCGTATGTACTGCTAGTTATGCTGCTTACTGAGCAAGTTTTCTTTTAATGGCATACTGGAGAAATGTCTTAAATACCGGTATGAATTCGCATTGCAGATGGAGGCATTTATTAAAGCTGTGTATTGGTAAAAGGAGTATGGGGGACTGCAAGGTTAGTCTAATAGAACTGGAAATCAAATTTGTGAAGAACCGTATCAACCTAATGTATCAAAATATTATCTCCTAAGGAGATAAGGAAGAATGAGCAATGAAACGAATCCACACTGAAAATGCATAAATGTATTTTGCCCAAGTATGTTCTACGAGCGTAAAAAATGTGGATGTAGTGTTGCTAATGCTGGTAACATCAGTGCATGGCTGTGCTTATAACCCAAGCCTTTGTTTATTGAAAATTCCAGCCTTTTTGTGGGTCTGAAACATCAGTTATGGTTTCATTTTGAGGTATCTTCTATAACAGATTAGAGTTAGGCAGGTGGTGGCAGAAATTTAGTTTTAAATTCGAACATTGGGTTTGGTTAGCAATGTATTGACTTTGAATTTAAAGCCTTAGTGCTGGCTTACTTGTTCTGATTGTTGTAGGAAGTGATGGCTTCCTTAAAATGTTAAGTAATTGTGTATTGAACAGAATTCCCTCTGTGAGAATACCTAAGAGGAAAAGACCGTGTAGTTGCTTTCCTTGCTCCTTATCCCAAGTGTAATCTGGATGAGCGTTGCACTGTACTTTACAAGTGAGTTGACACAATAATGTTTTCTAGGATATTTCTTTTCCATCCAGGTGAATGTTTTCATTAAGCTATTTTTTCCCATTGGGAATTAGTAGTTTTGGGACTGGAGAATTTGAGATGCCTCGAGTTCCAAATTTGACGCAGTTTCTTAAGGAGGGCCCAGTTTTCAGGAAAAGCTGGAATTCTGCTTTCTTTGTAGCAGCTTTTTCAGCTGGCAAGTAGCTATAGAGACATCCAAAACTGGTAGTTATTTTTGAAATCTCAGACCAATGTCCCTTCTTCCAGCCATGTGAATACTGCTGCATGAATGCTTGGGAAAAAAAAACAAACATCTGTTTGCTTTCTTGTTTTACTGAAGCAGTGTCGTGAGTTGTTTGTGCATGACATCAGACTTGCTGCTTACTTTTAGCCCTGTTTGGATAAGTGGTTTTCATCTTCCTCACCAGAAGTAACGAGGCTGGCTGAGGTTGCTTTCTTGTGTGCGTGACTGTCGAGATATAACACAGTTCCAGTATTCTTGCAGATGGGGGTGTGCGTGTGTGTGTGTGTATGCCAGTATGGAACTAAAAGTAGATTCTCATTTATGTGCTCTTATTAGGCATTTGTGATAAATATTTGGGGCCCAACTGCATCTGACTCAGCTGATGTAGTTCTAGTGCGGGTCCCTGCGATGCAGGAACTGAAATGTCCCGTTCGCTGGATGACGCTGCTTTGCTTGGAGGGGCTCAGACTGCCCCAAACGCTCTGACAGTGCTGGGAGTTTGTCCTTTCTAATGCTCTTTGTTCTCCACTTTTGTTCCAGCAGTATACTCTTCTCTAAATGGATGGGTGCTGTGTTTTCTTTGACCGAATGGTAACGTTCAAATGGATGCCGCATATCAAGACCTGCGTTAAAGTCTGAAGATCGTGTTGTAGAACGGCTTGTTTTATGTATTCAATGTTAATCAAGTTATATTGTATCTTTTTTTGATCCTTTTGGTAACGCTGTCTTCATACTTATAAATGGTTTTATTATCCTTCCTATACCCTTTTATACCAAAACTGATAGAGTACGCTGTTTGGCCTAGTCGTCGTGGTGGGTTTCAGGAGTTAATCGTGTATCCTCTAGGTTATTCCGAACCGTTTCGTGATTAATGCTAAAAGACTTCGTGGCCTGTTTACAGTAAACGTACGTGTGTTTGCACAATATCATACCTTCCACTTGCCATTTTAAGTCACTGTGTATCATATCAGTTCTTCATAACTTTCTCTGTGCTTTGGTCGCTTTTGAAGTTTCATCTCTGGTGATTTCTATTTGCGTGACCTATGAGAAAATGCGCAGAACACTGATGATTCACCAGGGATGCAAAGAAGCTGACTTGTCTAAATCATTGTGCCTTAACATACACCATGAACACCACTCATGCCAACAACTTCTCTGGATGCCTCTGAAGAGTTATCTTCAGGTCTCAAGTATTCATTGCAAGAATTTGTCACAGGCATTTTTACCTGTCAGCTGAGCGATGGCATGTACTGAACTTTTTATATACCATAACACTAATTTTCATTGAAGTTTTGTAATAAATTGTATGACTGTGAAAAATGTTGAATTCCGGGGTGTTTTTTGTTGTTTTTTTGGATTTTGGCTTTTTTTTGGCTGCTGTTTGAAATGTAATGGCATCGTGCACAGTGCGATTTCAAAAAAAAAAAAAAAAAAATATTTACCCTGGGGAAAGAAGGCGTTCTCTAGAATTTGTCTGCATAAAAACTGCTTTGATTTCATTTCAGAACAATTTGAAAAGTGTTTTAACTGGAAGTTAGGTAGCAAGACTTGCATCCACTTTCTTTTTCCCACAGTTCATTAGATACCTACTGACATCTTTGAGGTGTGTAAACATGTTGGAAAATCTAATCACACCCCTTAGTTTATAAATTCATAAATGTTGCTGTTTTCTTCGTCACTACTGAGTGTATAGCTCTCTTCTGCATGCTTTTGTAGTCTTGTGTGTATGATATATGCATATGCATAAATTGTTTTGCATATATGGAGTTGAGGCGCTTTGTCTTCTGTACTAAATTGAGGTGTCTTTCAAGTACTGATTAACCCTAATTTTGCTGTCTAGCAATGAGCGTTTAATCAAGTTAGGATTAACAAATGATTTGCATCACAGGGATGCATATTTGGCTTATGTTTGGAGTTGAACTGCATAAAGTGGACGTGACATTGTTACCTCATATAATGAAGTTGAAAGAAGAAATGGAGTGGCAGATTTATGTTCATACAAAGTCTGTTCAGGTTTTTTGATGATTTGAATTGTAATCATGCCTGTCAAGGGCTAAGGTGAGAGATTTAACAGCAGACATGAATTTCTCATGCCATTATGTGCACCTTTCTTGTTGTTTTTCTTCCAGAACTTTGTATCGTGTTTTGCAACCTTCTTAAAATGATGTCCATTTGTGCTTGTGAAAGTCAGGACAGCCACGAGAAACCAAGGCTTTGATTACATATGTCGGTCACATACTGGATTAGCTCTCTGAACAAAGGTAACACGAAAGGTGCATCTTTCAAAGCAAAGTAGAACAATGGGAAACAGGCTTTCAAAGCCACCCAGCCTTCAATTGTTTTAAAAATGCAGGGTTTTTTTCTCCCTTTTCAAAGCAAGGCACCTAAAGTCACCATCACAATTCTTGTGTGGGAAGCCTCAGTGACTAGATTTTCACTAGCGGATGCTGATTATTGATGATCGTCTCTGCTGCCATTTTGATTGTGGATTCCAGTGGGAGCACATTGGCTCAAAACCTGAGATCTATTTGAATAGTTGCCCAAGAAGGGCTTGCTGCAGTACTGCTGGTACCATACCCGAGTGATTTCCTTTCAATATAGGTTTAGTTTTTATGCTTTCTACCACTTCTTTGATGTCGTCTGATGTTAATCTTCAGCTACATTTGAACTTGGTTTTGTTAAAATACTTGATGGCTTAATGGGGTAACATATATTTGTTAAGCCAAGTCTTTGCTGCTGTGAAGATCTCTGGATAGAGGACCCTGGCTGGAGGCTAATTTCTGACCTTGTGCGTCCATTCCCATCAGTGTTGGCAGGGACGGGGCTGTGGAAGTCACAACCCTGGGATGATACTTCCCAGCACTGGGACAAAGTGCCCACATGTAACTATTTTAATGACTGTTCAGCACAATCAAGGAGCAGTTGTCTGAGGTCCTTTCAGCCTTCATTAGGTTCTATAGTCTGCCACAGTCTTTTAAAAACTCGTGAAAGGCTGATTGGCTTGTTGGTGCCTTTAATTGTGGTGTAGAGTCTCTAATGGTCTCTGGCTTTCTAGCATTTAAAAACAAGCAAATACACTGACAATTACCTGATTTATTTTTTTTCTGATGCTTTGAATCAATGGCTGAAAGTGAACTCAGGATGAACTAATGGGATTTTAAAATGTATATGCTAGGGATTGCCAACTTCTGGTCTTGGAAATGTCTTCTGTTTTGATACAAGGGACATTTTGAATGAGAAGATGGAAGAAATGGCAAGATAAATGTTGTGATGGCTACAAGGATTTGAAAAGTTAGTACTTGCGGCACCAGTGTCAGTTTTGTTCCAGAGCAGGGGCGTGTCCTTGCACTTGTGCAGCCATCACGATGCCAAGCTTATCTGGCCCTGTATTCAGAAGATTTTCTGATTATTTACCTGTCCTTGAAATGTGGAAGACATGATCTCTCCTTGCAGCTGTGGAAGTTAGGAGAAGGATCAGGGTGTTCTGAGGCTTCACCTCCCCCTCTCCTTCTCCTTTACTGTTGAGTTGAGGTTTCTATGTGCTACTCCTGCCTTTGGAGTGTGTAAAAACTCGTTCAAGCTCTCTCCTGGCTTGCCTTAAAGAGTTATACTGGCAGTTTTTACCTAAAATATCTTCCTTATTACCTTTTTAAAATGATTTGATGGGAACAGGACACACATGCCTACTTCACACAGTACAGTTGCAGGATGATTCAGGGCTTCCCACTGTATTTTGAGATGCTAAATCTGGAACCGCATTTCCTATTTATTCCATTTGTGCTTGTGCTTTTTTTTCAATGGTGTATTCCTCCTCCTGGGCCGTGTGTTTCTGTTCCGAGAGTAGGGACCGCTTCCTTTCACCGTGTTGAAGCCTTCAACGAGGCGTACCTGGCGCGGGTCTGGGCGGTGCCGGGGGCTCGGTCCCGTTCCTGTCTCTGACACGGGCCCTGGCTGCGTTCGCCA
>VWZK01010647.1:464955-586852 GCA_013396935.1 Baryphthengus martii
CGGAGCTCCCCCGCCTCGATGCGGCAGCGGGGTGGTGTCCTGCTACCTGGGCACGGCGCCGCTTCAGCCCGGGGCTTGGCGTGCTGGCCCTTCCTGAGCTGGATTCATCTGGGCGTTTTGCCTGCTTCTCCCTGCGTTTTGGATTGGGTTTCTTTTGTGCCTTTTTATTTTTTTTTTTTTTCCGGTGCCTTTGGGTGCGTCGGGTAGGTTCGGATGGAGAAAGGCAGCGCAGGGGCTGGCAAAGGCTTTTCAGTATTAGGAGCACGTCTCCCCATCGCTCTGTTCCCTCCGCAGCACAGATGCGCAGGCACAGCCCCAGTCCTGCCGCTCGCCGCTCCTTGCTGGTGTAGCAGCAGATACCACCTCGCCGGCGGCCGGCGCTTGGGCGTTAGGGAACATCTGGTTTGCTTTGCAAAGCAAATAGCTGTTTGGAGACGTGCCTTTGAGTCCTGGAGAAAGAGGGGGGGTGATGCAATCAGATGACATCGACAGGTTTTTTTTGTTCGCTATTTGGTATTTGGAGGGATTTCGGATGTTTGAGAGGAAGAAGAATCCTTCTCTGCTGAGCTTGAATGTTTAGGTAAGGCAGCAGCAGCAGAGTCCCATGTGTTCTGGAGCACCCATCATCACGACAATACCTGCTGCATACAAAAGAGCCTTTTTTGTCTCGCAAAGGTGGGGATGGAGGCCGTGGTTTACACAGCAGAGCAGCGCAGTGGGTCCCTGCAGCAACAAGAAGCCCGTGCGTTCCCAGCCTGGCTTCTGCTTGTCTTTGGGTCCAGCCTTTCTCTGTTTGGGGCTCTAATTCCTTACGCAGCAAATGCCTTGCCTGCCAAGATAGTGGCACTGCACAGCCTTTCTGGACCACACGAAAGCAAACTAGTGTTGTAGCAGCTTGGGTGTTCACTCGATTACTGCAGGAGATGGTGTTTCCCTATATAATGCAGTCTTGGGTACTATGAAAAGGCACCTGTGCATTTTTGCGAGCTGCTGATTTTAGGGATGAAAGGAACAAAGTAAATCAAGAGTAATAGGATAATAGTGTCATCAGGTGCATTTTTCCTAAAGTAATTAGAGTTTTGCTAGTATTTTGTAGTTATTTATGAGCATTGATGTTAATTCTTGGTTTATTTCTGGAGAAAAGCAATCCAGAATATGTTCTAAAATTGCAGAAAATTTGGTGTAAGGTGTGAACTGGAAAGGAGGTTTATGACCCTCCCCCCAAAAATGTACTGTTCTTTAGTTCATTTTTAAATAAAGAGGGAAGCAGGTCATGTATAAGGCTCCTTTTCTGCTCCTTCCCCAGGGGAAGAAGCGAGGTAGAGATCCAAGTAGTCTGCTGTAGATATTATCATAATTCCCGAAGGCCCTTGTGGTGGTGGATAGGCAGGAGTGGGCTGGAGTCTGTAGCCCCGAAGAGTTCGTGTCTGCAGGAGGGTGTAGTGTTCTGCTGGGGCAAAGGAGGTCTTTGCTCAAGTGCGTAGGTGTGTGCGTGTGTATCCGCGTGTCCCGCGCTGAGAGCGTATGGTGGGTCTGGCATGATGGAGCACGGTTTGTTATGAATTTGTGCCAGCCGTATTACTCGTGGATGGTGGAGGGAAACCAAGATGTGAATACAGTGCAATCTGTTAAAATTGAAGTGAACATACAAAAGCACAAATGATCTTTAATTAGCATCCTTTGAGAGCAGGAATTTTCTTCCTCTGCTGCCCTGTTCCAATCCACTCTCATCTGGCAGCAGGTAACAGTTTAAAAGGTTTACCGAAGGTGTGATCCTTGCCTGAACCAATTTTTCAGATGTTATTATAAACCCTATTTTTTTATGAATAGTTGGGAAATGAATTGAGCTTCTGACAGAGCAGTACAATAGACTGCATGTAAGTAGGGTAGTCTTCAGTAAAATCTTAATAATATTGGTGGCTTCCTAAGTCCAAAAATGGAAAAATGTGTTATCAAAGAATGTATCTTCATCTTCCCTCATAGTATAGTCAGGGCTGATGCATTGTCTGGGTCCAGGCAACTGTAATCATCCAGTTAGACTCCTAATTACTACCATTTACAAAGAAGAAACGGTAGATTTTCCATCTCTCATTTCCAAGGAATGACTTCTTAATCGGTGTATTTGGCACTGAACTCTTGTGCCATTGAAGTCAGTGGACATTTGCTACTGGTCTTCATGTGCAAAGCATCGAGCTTTTGAAGCAGAAGTGTTGTGGTTTAAGACCCTGGATTGGGGGGGAAACAGTCTGTAGCTCTACAGCAGGTTGCCAGGTGAGTCCAGGCTCCTCATACTCATTATACCTCAGTTCATTACCTTTCAAAGTGGGATGGTTTCTCTCCTAACAATTTATATACCGCTGGAGTGCTAAGAGGGATTGTTGTGGTGAAGCTGGGTAGGCAAATCAAGTAATGACAAACGTCCCATGTGCAGAAGAGTAGGCCCTGTGTAAGGGAAACCTAGCAATTTGTTGAAAGAGCGTTGACTTGAGAACCAAGCGGGGCAAGTGCAGCGGATGGACGTTCTGCCAAAGCCTGAGGTGTTGCTGTGGGAGGAGTACAGGTGAAACCTCCCAAATACCTAGTTAAACTGGAGTGGCCTGGCACACTCCTGCAGAACATGCCTCCTAGATGGTGGTGTCGGCGTGTGTGTGTTTGGGGTGTTACCTTGCCCTGTCTCTGAAGCTGGCTCCTGCTCATTCAGGCCCCTGTCTCTAATGTTCTTTGAAGTAATTGTTTTGTTTTAAATCAGGAGGATGGGAACCTCTCCTTTCCAAGCTGATCTCTCCCCACCCCATCAACTTGCAAAGTTGTTTGGGTGTGGGAGTAGAGACTATCTGGTGGATCCAGTTCTTTCAGTGGGTTGGAAATTACAGGGCTGTACCTTTTACATTCAGCTTGGTCCTTTTTTCTACTTCAGTGTATTTTGAGGTGGTCTTCTTGTCAGTGAAAATACATGTGGGGGTACTGTATATAGAAAAGATGCTTTGCAAAATGTAGTTCAACTGGAGGAATGGTTTCAGTGCAAGCTGTGGAGAACTCCTGAATTCATTGCCTTTGTATTTCAGTTTTTGAGAATCTGGGGTTTATATCTTAAACATTTTTACTCAAACTCCTTTGCTTTTTTCTTAGAAAAATTAGAAAGAAACAGAGATTTCCATCATTCCTGGAACAGTAGATATTACAACAGCAGAAATGTCTTCCATCTAAAATAGCAACTATGCCAACATCAAGCATCATTTTAAGGTCAACCTTCAACCCCAGCCGTGCCTATCGGAGGACATTGGTTTATGGAGAGCCCCCAGTTCTCAATGTGCGCTGAACCACCTTCTCCATTTCACTGCTGTCCTGATGAAGAGATAAGCCCAGATGGGCTTTCAAGGAAGCGTGCCCCCTGAAAAAGCTATGCTGTGTGTAGCGCAGAGCTACCCAAGATACTTGTAGACGCTGCCCTTGACACACTGAGGACAACTCCAGTTGGGCACCTTAATGTGACGCTCAATTTCTGTGTGATACCTATGTTCTAAAAACTGATCAGCTGAGTTTTGTGAAATACTTGATGAAAAGTATCATGTGAGGGTAGGTTCCCTTGTAAAGCAGTTGTACAACCAGGACCAGAAGCAGATCTTGGTCTTTATTGAATCCCCTCAAAGTCTGTGAAGGAGCAGCTTGGAAGATTCAGTCGTACCTGCTTTTTATGTTTGTGGCATTGCTGTCTTTCACCTGGATGTTTTCCTTACAATAACAGGTCTTATAATCTTGTGACTAGAAGGAGGTTCTTCCTGCTTGTGTAGAAAAGTGTGGAACCTGGAAGGCAAACAGAGTACCACTGACTTTTTAAATTTTCTCACAGTTAACCCAGTTATTTTGTAGTTCTGATTCTTTGAGTCATTGGGAGTGGCAATATGGAGCTGTGTTCCTGGGCTGTCTGTCGTGCTCTGTACCAATTCAGTGAGGGTGGTTGTGGTGAGGGTTTGGGTTTTTTTCTTGGAGAAAGGAAAATTATGTTTGCAGCTGGCGAGTGGGATATTTCACCACAGCTGGATAGTCTCTTACTGTGTCATAGATCACCCTGGGTGAGGCTGTTTCTCTGTTGACTCCCCATACTAATGTCTCTTCCAGCCTCTGTGTTTTCCAACCCTGGTCTTGCATCCTGGCTACCAAGATGCGCCTGCCAGAAAGGGAGTAGCAAATTAGTCACAGAATCTGAAGGTAAATACTGGAACCACTCTTAAAGCAGCACATCTCTGCTTGTTTTTCTGATGTCCCAGTGTATCTTGGCCAGACATAGCGTAGGAGTGGAAGCTTTTACTTCTCTGTAAAAAGCCTTGTGTAGTTCATTAATTTTTCTTGGCCCATTTCAAAAGACAATGTTGGTCCCTTGCCCTCTGAACTGGGCAAAGGCTCAGTACTCAGAACAGTGTGTCTGGAGCTGGGTGGGACTGCGGCAGGTCAAGCAGTTCAGTCCTGCCTGTCCCTCTGCTGTGCATCTCTCTAAACAGTCCTACTGCAGAAGGCCCCTGTGTCACACAGGTGGGCTGGGAAGTCAAGTTCATCCTGAGCACTTTGACTTCTTTTTGTGGTGTGTGTTTTTTGTTTGGGTGGGGTTTTTTTTGTTATGTTTTTTTTCCCTTTCTTTTTCTGTTTGACTTCTTGAAAAAGGGCTGCTAAAAGAGGTCAGCACAAGGACTGCATAGTGAAACTGAACTGCTGGAGAGCTGGGCACAGAATCTGCCTCCTGCTGCTGATGGGGTGTCTCTTCAATTATTTATGCTCCAGAATGAGAAAAAGGTTGTTAGTGCAGAGCAGGGGAGAGGTTCAGCCCTCTCAGTATGAGTAGCAATCTGCAGTTTATAAAAAAGAGAAGTGTTTCCTGCACAGTGATTTTTGTCCCTTAAATTGCTACGAACTGCTCAGCTGCTTGTGCGCGAGTCCAAAATTCTGCTGCTCTCGTGTGAATTGCGTGGGGCTGTTTCAGGCGCGTTAGCCAAACGTGTAAGTGCGACAGATGTGGCCTGATTCTTGTTGATGCTTACAAAGTAGGAGCAATCTTCGTGTGACTCCAAGAGATGCTTGTGATACTTGCTCAGCTGCTGGGGTGCAGCCGGCTGGGGCATTACAAAAGACAGCTCACAATCGCAGGGGTGAAAAATGTTGCTGCCATCTGAATGAAGGAGAAACCCATTCTCTGGATGCTTTTAGACTCCAAAGTCAAGGAGTCTCTTACAACCACTGGGCATTTTCAGAAATGATACTAGGTTCACACTGATGCCATTCTTCATTTGATTGTTCTAGCAAGGAATATAAGGGGGTTCTGACAATACCCTGCAGAAGCTGAGGAAAGGCAAGTCTAGTCGAGAGAGAAACAGCTGGTGGAGTTCAGTGTCTTCTAGAGCCCATATTGCCCCCTCTCAGTTTCAGTCTGTTGCTATTCATTAAATACCCAGTAACATGGACATCTTGGAAATCCAGGTCAGATTCCACCTTCCGCCAGCTGATTGCTTGCTGTGCCAGGCCAGTTTGGGTCCCTGCTGTGTATCTTTACAGCTTTGCCAAATTAGTTTTAAATGTCCAATTCAAGAGGTTTCCCTAGCAGTTTTGGGACACCCCACTGCCCACTGCCGTGGCTCCTACAACCATGCTGCAGCTACTGCTCATATGTGCTGAAACCACGCCTGGAGAGCTCTGCTCTGTCTTTAATACTTCAGGCACTTCTTGTTGACTTATCTCTTGGCTAAGCCAGGAGAGTTCCTCTCCTGATGCTTCTCTTCCAGTTCACGTGGCTTCAGTGTTACTTTTTTCCTGGCTAGCAGAGCACGAACAGGAGGGCATCCTCTTTGCTTACCTGCAGAGCTTTCTTGCCTGACCAGCACTAAGACTTTGTCCCCTTCTTGCCTAAGGCAGAGATTTCCCTGAGACAGTGAAACCACACAGAATAATCCTCTAATACTCATAAAAATCCCATGTGGCATCTCTAATAAATCTGAAGTCACACAACATTTGTGAAGCCTATGCAAGTTGCTTCATAGCATACTGGAATAATTCCCATATGGGCTGGATTTTGCCTGTGTGTGTGCGTGTGTACGTCTACAGTGTGGTTAGCCTCGAAGTGCAGGAAAAAATGTCTGCTGTTACGCATTCCTCTTCTCCCAGAGAATTGTCCCTGGAGCTGTGAAGAGGTTTGCAGTCATCTTGTTCCCACAGGGGTGTTCAGGAGCTGGATTTTTGTGTGGTGCACCAGAAAAGCTGGGATCAGATCCCAGAACATATACTCCTCATCAGTATGTGTTCATCCACAGCTTGGTATCCCAGAAACATTGTTGAAAATGAATAGTGGAAGTTGGCACCGGGTGCGAGGAAGGGTTTGTTGGTGCAGTGCCACCCGTAGGGGCTGGGCTGCAGAAAGAGAGAGATCTGCTGTTGCTCCCGACTCAAATTTGAGTCCTGTCTGTTTTGAGGGCTGAATAGGTTAATAATCTTAATTCCTTCTCTCTTGTGTCAGTGTATTTCCAGTGCATTAATTGAAATCTATTATGGCTTGCTAACATTCACTGCTGTGCCTTCCCTCAGTCTTGTCACTCCCAGCCCCTACCCATGTGGCTGGTGCCCCCAGCAGTGTCACAGCAGGCACGTGCATGAGGTGGCTGGGAGAAGAGCACACTGGAGGGCTACAGGGCCTGGCTTGCTGACGAGCAAAGCTTGGCTAAGTGTTGGCCAAGAGATGAAGAGGAAGTGAAACCCTGCACAAGCATCTGCAAGGGTGTAATGCCAAGAAAGGGAGGAGAACTGTTTAGTTTCTGGCTTTAGTCCAACTGTCCACTCCTGAAGTCAAAAAAAAAAAAAAAAAAATTAAGGGGTGGTTTTAGATCTTATAATNAAAAAAAAAAAAAAAAAAAGTTGAGGTTGAAGTTCAGCTCTGGAAGATAGATGTAGCTGTGCTGTGCAGGGATGCTTGAGAGGATGCAAACCTTCTGGATGCAGCTGTGCAGCCTTCAGGTTGCATCAGCCCAGTGCTGTGGAACTGCAACAAGGGTGAAGGGAGGCTCGGGGCTAACGATGGGCTCTGCTTCGTGCTGGCTCAGCGCTCTGGGGTAGGAGCCGAGGGAGCTGTAAGTCAGTCAGTGGGAAGCTGTTAATAGAAGTCAACTCCACTTTTTCAGTCACCTCTTAAATTTGGGCTGTTTCTCTGCACAGTGGCACTAGTTGACAGCAGGAACAGCCGGTGCGGGGAGTGAAGTGCTCACCCTGAAGTCAGGCGATGGGGAGCGAGGAGCAGCGCGGTGGCTGACTCGCCCCGTCCCCGCGTGCCACTGTGGTGGCTGTCCTGCGCGACCGCTTGGAGCCAAGGAGCAGGGGAGCTGAGGTCCTTCCCTTGCCAGCTTTGTTCTGCATAGCTCTTTGCTCTTCCTGGGAACTTTGGGAGTGCCCTGTTTGTGCTGAAGCTTGTTATCAGTGTGTCCAGGGTGTGCGTATGGAGCTGGGATGGCCTCTCTCTGCCTGACCCCACCCGGGGCAGCTGGTGCTGTTCTCCCAGAATGACTCCTGGCTGGGGAACCGGGAGCTGGGAGTGCAGACTGAGCAAATAAACCGCAGGATTATGAGTGCTAGCTTCTGGAGACTGGCCATGGGGAGCGAGCCCATCCCACTGACCTCTGGACATTCTCAGTGTAGAAGTTAGCTTGTGGGAAAAAAGGCTCCAGGGGCTTAACATCTTCCTTGTGCTTTCTGTGAGGCAAAGCCCATGGCAGTACCGATGTGGTCTGGGCTCCAGGGACTATGTTTCATTTCTCCTTGCAGACCCCTGGTACTTGGAGCTGGGTGAACACACATGAGAGCACAGGCTGGGCTTTTTTACTGCTTTAGTTTGTATTGCAATTATTTTTAAGATCACTTCCCAGGCAAGTCGCTTCACTTTCAGCCTTTTGTAATGTCTCCTGGCTATTTCCTCAGTGTGGGAACTATTCTAATCCTGCCTGCCACAGTGAGCTCGTTCTTGCTGTGATAAGTACACACGTGAAGTCTCTTTAGCTCCTGGAGCCTTACATCCACTTTTATTTTTAAATAAATTACATACTACGTTAATTATATATTCAGGTGAAATATGAGTTGCAGAAGCATCTGCTATCTGCCTGCCTTGCGTATGTGGTCCTCTTGGCTGTGCTTTCTTGTTAGTTTAAAGCTCTCCTGGGTCTCTGCACTGGGTATTAAGTGAGGTGAAGTCCTGGAACTGTAGATAAGCAGTACTGGAAATGCCCATCTGGACCAATAGCAATTTTCCTCTGCCCAAGGGCTGCTGTAAAAAATGTCAGGGAGTTTTATGGCTTTTAGAATCCTATAAATTCTCAGAGGTTCCTGCTGCTCAGAGGAGCTGGTGGCAGCTGGGATCAGACAGTAATAGAAGCATCATCACAGCCTTCAGGAGCTGTTATTTGCCCTATTTGGTAGGCGGTGGGCTGAATCAAGGCAGCGGGGGTTAAACTTCAAGTGATGTAGGTGGCCTGCAGCAAAACCCTGCTGCTGTGGTTGCACAGTGCTGAGATGAGCAAAAGTGTGTCATCAGGACAGCAAAAGAGCTGCTGTCTGAGATGATCTCTCGTCTCCCGGTGGTTGCACTTAAAGTTCTGACGCTGTGTAGATGATTTCTGTGATGCAGCTGGAGCAGAGCTCTGGAGCCCTTAGCTGGAGAACACTGAAGGGAAACTGTTGGTGTCTCACTCCTGAGATTAATACTTTTGCTGTTCATCTGCTTACTTTAAAGAGCTCTCCTCCCCTTGAAAGGAGCCCTTGGCAGAGTATGTATTTATGAGGGAAGTGGATATCAGGGAGGACTTGGTACTTTTACCGGGCAGTTAATCCAGGCACATGCTTGGGAAGGACTCCAGGTCCACTGAGAGGCCGAACACACTGGATCTGCTCTGGTCTGCTGGCAGCCCTGGGGCTGACACTTCAGAAACTCAGACCAGGCCCACAGAGGTGAGCAAATCAAAGGCATGTTTTCTGTGTACACTCCAGCACTGTCACATTGATCTGCTCGGGATCCTCCTAACCATCGCTGTGCAGCAGGAGTGTGTTCCCTTGTCACTTGGATAAGCCTCACCCGTCCTGCCCCACCACACTCAGCTCACACCAAGTTCACAGCATTTGACTTCACAGCCATTTAAATAAACCAGAAGTGACTGGATGGAGCCCAGTGTTCCTCTTGCTCAGTGCCTGCTCTGTTTGGCCTGCTGGTCTTTGAACAGAGAGGCTTCATGCCATCTCATAGCTGTGTGATGGCATTATTTTCAGCAGCTCTCATTAATGTCAGTGAAAGCCTTTCTGTTTGAGGTGATAGGGCTGGTCCTCAGCAGCTGCTCCGAGGTTCCGGCCAGTGCCAGGCATTTCGCTGCCCAGTTTCAATGGCCAGTGTCTTCTGAACATCTCCCTGCTCCTCCCGTGGTCGTACTGTCATGGGCAGGTGTCAGTCAATAGCAGAATTGTTCTCTTGGTAAACAAGTGATGGTGTTACTGGAGCTGCCCTTCATGTAGCAGCAGCGCAGCATGTGCACGGGGTTGCTAACGACGGTATCATGGGGCTTATTAGTCTGAAAGCTTAATGAACCCTCTTATGTGTCTTTCAGAGTGTGTGGATGCATCTTCATATATGCTGTTCCTGTGCCGCGTCTGGTACTCGAGCGTGTTTGGTACTGAAGTGTGTCCCTGCAAGGTGGAGCTCACAGCACAGATGTGGGCATTTTGGAGGACTCAGAACCTATCTATCGTGACATTAATGATGGTGGACATCCAGGAGATGTCTGGATGAGATCCTTGCTCTTGCTCCCTCAGGCACCCTGCATATGCCCAAGGGCTGAGCTAATTTGTGGCTCCAGTGAATCTGTGTGTATTGAGCACCTAGTGCTTGTGCTTAAGGGTTTAGGGCTTTTTCTTCATGACAAATAATGATTTTTCTTTCATATTTTTCAAAAATTAAAATAATTAGGGCATCTGCCCACCTCTTGGCTGGCATCCTGCAGTAATAGGCCAGCATGTGTTTTCTTCAGAAGAGGAAAGCAAATCTTGTTTTGTATCCATAAGGCAATAGTTTTCAAATGAACTGGAAAAGAAAAACTGATTTCCCTACTTATGGCAAAATTACACCAGGAAAGAGTCCCATCAAAATTTCTTAAAGCTGGGCCATGAATTGGCCTTGACACTGTTGATTTGATCGTGTACACTGGGGATAGATCTGTTTCAGAGATGTGCAGGCAAGGAAGATGTTCCTTTTTTGCACCTAAACCGAGACTTTCTCCGTCCTTGCCCTGTCCCTCAACCCTGGAGGTTAGACAGCTTCACATTACAGAATTTTCTTTCCCTTCTTACTCCCTTGAGGCTTGAGATAAGAATGAGAAATGGAAATAAGGGAGTTAATATATATTAATAGTATTAGAGATAAGGGAAAACCTGATTTCATGTAGTCTGAAAGCACATGAGGCTACTGTGAGCTGCAGGGACAGCCACGCCAGGGGCAGAACTGTGTCTGTGGGTTAACCTGGGTGTTCTGGGATTGGGCACTCAGAGTCAGCCAAGTCTGGCCAGTATGGTGTGACATTTAGTGTGTATGTGAGAGAATGGCAAGTTTCTGACAGGCCTGTGAGATCCCCCAGCAAAACACAACTAGAGAATCAATTGCAGAAAATAAATCCAAGAGATCATTGTTTGGCCTGGCAAGACAGAGCCCAGGCTGGGAGCCCAAGAAAATCCCTGCCCATTCTGCATGTGACATTGGTTCTGGGATTTACTTGGAGATGGTTATCCTTGAATTCTTAAGTGTAAAGGTTTGGCTTTACACTGTGCTGCAGGTCCCAAGAGCTATTCATGGGTATCTAATCTGGTTTTGTGCCCCATTCTCATTACAGGGCTGTGAGCAACAAGTTCCTCTTGGCCTGCTGTGGCTGTCACTTGAGCTGCCATTGCATGGTAGTGCTAGATCTCTGCTAACCTGTTGACTGAACTGAGTGTTCCTTGTCCTGCCTCACTCTTTCCATCTTACCTGTGTGGCTGTTTCCATTTCCTTTGGGTTGCCTCGTAGAAAACCACAACCTAGCAAACGCAATTTTTCCACTTCAGTGCTTTCAAGTTCTTTCTAACCTTGGGTATTGCTGCGCCTTGTGTGTCCAACAACTGCAGCGTTCACAGACACATGACTTTCTGTCTTGTCTAATATCTTCTTTGATTCAGCTTCATTGCTCTGACTTCCAGAAATCCGTTATAATCATTTCAAAGGTGACATTTTCTTGAACTCTGCTCTTCCAGGGCCTTCTATGTTAACGTCTTCCATCTTATATCTCACGCACTTTACCATTCTTATTATTTTCAAGTGGAGCCCAGAAAGAAATGGATGAAATCAGTAGTACCACTAAAAAATCCACAAGAGTGAGGAACTCGCTATTATCTGTTCCTTTAGATCAGGGCTGTATTAATGAGTTGCTGTTAACAGTTTTGCTGCAGGGCAAGTAGAGATTATATTGATGACTCCAACTGGATAAACTTTATAGTGGAGATCAAGCCTGAAACAGCAGCGAGACCAGCGTCACAGCAATGCTATCTGCAAAGAATGGATCATATTGAGAACTGTTCAGTGTGATTGGGCTGCATCCTCGACCTTTTGTGGCTGACTAAACTTTTCCAATTGCTTTCTCACTCAGTTTTTCAGGGGAGAAATTGTCACCTTAAGGTGGAAAGGATTTTAGGAGGGGTGGGACAATATGATTTAGAATGCATGTCCTTTCATGACACTCTGCAGAGTTTAATGCTTCGATCTCTGTCTCCTGCAATCCAGTTGGATGCTAAGATTTGTTCCTAAGGCTCTGATTTTTGATGAGGAGAGTAGAAAAATACCTCTCTCAAATCTGGTAGAAAATACCATCCCTGAGACTTTGTCAGGATAGTACCAGCATGCCAGGTCTGTCCTGATGAAACTGGGTTGCCCCGTCTGGCCGCAGTGTTTTATACTGAATTATCACTGGCAAAATGGCAGAGTTGGGTCATAAACTCCCATACCTTCTTTGGAAGGTCACATTAGCAGCTCTGATGTTCTCTCTCCTAGTGCTAAGCTCAGTGACACCTTGTGGCGCCATGTCAGGGTTATTGAGTGTTTGCACGGTGGTGGTATCTGTGGACCCCTCTTCTGGGCCAGCCCTGCAGTTTGCATCGTGCCAGCCCAGAACTGCAGGCAGTCCCTGCCCCACAATAAGCATTCCCACTTGCAGTGCCTCTGAGATTGTTGGCATGTTCTGGATTAACCAAGAAGATGACACGTTCCTCTGGTCTGGCTTGGTGGTGTGGAGATGAAAGACAATAGGATGAAACATCAGCTTTTCTACAAAGGCCACTGTACCATATAGTTATTTTAAAGGCAAATTTTTTAGGCACTTTGCAATAATTATAAACCAAAGGCCAGCTTTCTTTAAATACAGATGAAAGTGCCCAAGTCCTTTGAAACTGAGAGGAGCTAGGCATAGGCACCTCCTATGTTTTTATGAAGTTGGCTCTGATGAGCACCCTTGCCACTGTTCTCCCCACCATCCCTCTAGCTGGTTGCAGTTGCTGTGTAGAGAGAGCTCTTGCAGTTTCCCATGAGCAGGCTGCTGCAGAAGAATTTGTACACCTGGTGCCAGGCTTAGGGTTGCCTTTCATGTGCTGTAGTCCACGGATTAGGTCCAGGGAAGGGGTTAGTGAAGGAAAATAACTGGAAAAATACATCAGGAGGTAGATGCCAGGCTGTTCTGAATGGCCCTTTCATCTTTGTCTCAAAAAAAAATCAGTAAGAGCTGTAGCTCTATGAAAATGGCTTTGAAAGGATCATGGCTGTGCTCAGGAGTGACAGACCCGTAGAGCATTTTGGTTTCTTTATTGGAACTGAAACTTTTACAGTACTGCTTCTTCTTTAGAGACTTTTTTTTGGCAGAGGTGCTCCAGTGTGGGTTACTGTTCTTAACATCTCATCTTACCTTGTCTTTTGAAAATTGTCCTCTTTATCCACCTCCAAAGTCTTCCTTAAACCCCTCCTGTGCAGGCTTGGCAACTGCCAGCTTGTGGCGAGTCGCTGTTTATCCCACTAGCTGTGCTGCTTTTGGAGTGGTCTGTGTGCCTGTTTGTTCTCTTGTACGCTTCTTTTTGCAAGCCCTTTGGGGCTGGGATTGCCTTTGTGCTCCGGTTCAGCCCCCTGCGTGTGGGGATTTGCTGTTTGGGAGTATGTAGCTGATTGCAGTCCAATTCCTGGATGACAAACCCAGGGCTGAAGTGGTAGGCAGCTCTTTGAGGCTGGATGCTTCTGCTTCCCATGTGCCTGTCTCTGCTTCACTGAGGCTCCTCGCAGCGTGAAAACTCACACAGGCTTTACTTTGCAGATCTCTGTACCTTTTGCAGTGTTAATGATTGAGGCCATTCTTGCGTGGTTGAACTCCTCCTATGCCCTGCTCTTTCTGGATGTGCCAATGAGAGCAAGGGTGGTGGCATGAAGAATTTGAGAAAAGGGCAATGAAGCAGCTGTTTGCTATAGGAAGAACATCTGTATTGACTGGGTTCCCTGTGGTTTGGAAGTGGGTGCTTTCACCTTTAAAATCCAACTGTAAGGCTCTTGCGTAAACAGTGAAATAGGATCTGCTCCCAGGGGAACAGTTTATACAGTTAAATCTAAGTATTACTGGAAAAGGAAAATATAACCTTCGTCATCTCTAGCTCCGCCAGGGCGCTGATGTCCTTACGTCTGTGGAATTCCTTCACAGAGAGGAAGCCTGGTTTGCCTGGGAAGAGAGATTTTTCCTAAATTAGTTTACTTTCTGTTGCTCTTAATATAGCGATGGTTTCACAGCATCTCTTCCACATCCTTAGATCTTTCTGTTCAGAACATTCAACAATCCCTCAGTGGACCTTTCCAGCCTATAGTTTTGGAAAATATAGGGTGTGGTTTTGTATGTTTACCTGTATTTTATCTGTGAGTTTCTCAAATACAGTCCAGTCAGATTCCTATTAAGCTGCCCTGACTGAAGCCCTTGCTTTCAGTCCGAATGGCTTTTACCTGTATGTTGAGCAATTTAAAAATAAATAAAAAAACCCAAACAGAAAACTAAAACCATACAGGAAAGCTCTGTGAGAGCCTTAGTGCATGCCTGCTCTCACTTGCAGGGTTGTTCATGTACAATTGTTTGCGGATGAAGTGGCCATCCATCCCTGCTCACAAGGAGCAGCTGAGTACTGGGAAAGTGCAAAGCTTATAGCAAGAAGAAGTCTCCTACAAACGGTGTTTGTGGGTTTGTTTTTTTTTGAGACAGAGAACATGGCTCAGCTCTCCAGGGTGTCTAGGTGCGGGTTGAAGAGCACACCCCTTCCTGAATGCTTTCCAGGCCAGCATCCTCAAGGACTCAGCAGGCATCGCTGGCCCAGCCAGGACAGGTGGGGGTGTTCATAGTGAAGTTTTCCCCAGAGAACTGGCAGAACTGAAGCCCAGGACATAACACCTCTGTCTAGAGGCGTTTCTGTCTGGAGGCCATGATTTTTAGGGATACACAGAAGCTACTTTGATGAAGGAGTGGCTCCACTCCTCTGTGAGTCAGTCTCACCACAACTGAAGCTTTCCAGAGGCATTTGAGCCTCAGGAATCCCCTTAGCTCAAATGTTCAACTTCAGACCTGTTCCTTCCATGTAGTGGTTGGTGTTTCTCAGAGCGGTGAGGCGTGAAACATGCCCTGCTCAGCTCATTGCTGTTGGAGCTCTCTTGTTGGAAGCTCGCTGGTGCTGCCCTGCAGGAGGTCTGTGGCTTGTTTCCCCGACAAGGCAACCTGTCTGTTGGGCTTTTGCTTCCCCACTGGGTCCTCACTATGTTGATGACTTCTGTTGGCATCTTACCAAGTTACAGGTGTGAAACCAGAACTGGCAGAAAGAAGCTGGTGGTAGTGCAGCCAGGTGGGAAGAGTCTGGTGCTTCCTCTACTGGAACGTGTCTGTCCTGCAGCGTATTTATTCTTAGTATGTGCTGAAGAGGAACCACCTGTACAGCCCAGATCTGTGTCCAGTGCCAGGGTTTAAGAGAGGTTCCTTTCTCTGGTGCCCACTGCTTCTAGAAGGTCTGAAGCCCACAAGGAAGAAAGCTCTTGCTTTCATTGGGTTTTTGGCTGGTTGGTATTCAGGGCTGGCCTCTGGAAAGAGGCTGGGGAGCAAAGTGCTCTCTGGGAGGAGTCTTCCTGTACTCCTCCTACTGTTTAGCCCCAGGGGTGTTGTGCGATCCAGAGAAACTAGCACTGGATTGGCAACACACATGGTCCTGAGTTCCAATCATCCATCTGCTTGAAGATAGTCCTAGAAATATGCAGCATGTGATCCATAACTGCACACTTAAGCATACCCTGCCCCTTCCTTTATCCGTTACACTTGCAATAGCTCCTGTTATCTGCTGGTACTGAGAAGGTATCAAGCCCCGCGTTGCTTTGGTCAGTCGCTGCTGTGGCACATGCAAAGCCAAGGCCATGTGCACAGGCTGCAGTTGGATTGGGTCCAAACAGCATATGGATCGCAGCAGCTGTATTTGCTGACAAAACGGCCCCATCCGATGGCTGCCATTGCAGTAAGACTGGGAATTCTGGAAGAGACCCACAAAACCTCAATGTCTTCCTGTGTAGAGCAAAATCTAGGGTGGAGGGAAAGAAACATGACCGTGTAGGAGGGAACTGTGTGACAGTGATATGTCTTGGCCGTTACTGCTTGAGGCACTGTTGGGTACTGTGGTCAGTTTAGTGCTTCCAAGAATGAAGCACTGATTCATCTGTGGTCAATGTGTTTTTAAAATGATGCCACTGAACTGTCAGTGTGGTTTTTCCTGTCCAAGCGTGACCACGGCAAGGCTGTCTTCCTTAGGACTCCGCTGTGATGGTGACTTGAATTTCCATCCTCCTTGCTCAGCCTGGTTCCTCAGGTACTGGGTTAAGTATTGCCTGATCCAGATGGGAGAATCCTGCTGCTTCCTTGGCCAATGTGGCCACCTGTACAATGGAGAACGGGGCTGTGCTGGAGAGGACACAGGCTTGTGGTGGTGCTCAGTGCTGTGTGAATAGGATCAGTTGTCAGTACAAACCATTCCAACGCTATGTGCGTGAGGAGAAAGAGTCGGGCTGCTGCAGTGCCGGCATTTGAAGGCCAGCAGTTGGAGCTGGAAGTGGAGCAGTGTGGCTGAGCCAGTCTGACAGCACAGAGCTGCGATTTCTCCCCAGTGCTCTGCTTGGGTTGGATTTGGGGAGCTGGGAGTTGAGCACAGTCCTGTGCAGCTTGTGCCATACCCTGCTATTAACTCAAAGCAGTTCCTGCCAGGTTTGTTCTTGCAGGGGAAGGAGGGAGGGTGGAGGGTTCAGATGGCAGTTGACTGGGAGGCAGAGATTAATGAACTGTTGAGCTCTTAATGGGGAACATGCTCTGTTGATTTGGGTTTCCCTCCCTACCCATCCCACTCTTTTTAATCTGTAGTGCAGTCTTGAGAGCAGCTTGAGAAAGGAAGTGATTTCAGACTGGAGGTGACCTCATCTGTCTCCTGCTCCGAGGTGGAGCAGCATCTGGAGCCATGGCCACATTTTATGCCACTCTGAATGTTGCTGGCAAGGGTCTGAGGCTCCAGGGAAAGCCCTGTCCTTCCTACAGACTGGAGTGCTCTAGGCATGTCGGGGGTGGGATCTGGCCCCGAGGCCTCCTGCAGTCTGCCAGCCCCCTGAGTGTGGGTATTGGCAAGATGCAGCTCCAGCCCTGCAAGGTCCTGGCATCTCACTCTAATTACCAGGATTTAACGCTGTTTGTTGATGTCTGTTGTGCTATTCTCTCTAATGGTTGTGACCTCGGCAGGGAGGGGGCAGAGGGTGCAGTGTGGGCCCTTTTGTGCTGGTGGAGGGAATGGCCCAGTGGAGGAGCAGCACCAGTGCAGGGAAGCAGCTCTGTGCATCTGCTGGAGGAAAGCGGTGTGTGTACCTGGGCACTGGGCTGTAGCACGATGCTCCCCAGCCCCACAACTGAGGGGCAGTGCCCTGCTGCCAGGCAGTACAGCTGTGCAGCTGGGGTGGGAAATGGGGATAGCTGTGGGGGCTTTTATCTTTCTGTTCTCATCTTTCTACATGTTAGAGAGAAGGGGAAGTAGGAAGGAGAAACCAGAACAGAGTCTGAAACAGAGGCCTGTCCTGCAGGGTGCTGAGCCATGCCCAGCTGGAAGAAGTGCTCAGTGTGATCTTGTGTTGGTGCGGGAAGGTGCTGAAGATAATGTGCATGGATGGAGGGTCCCTGTATCTGAGGGTCCTGTGAATCAGTGGAAAAGGGCATAGAGCCCTCCCACAGGCTTTGCTTTCTGGGAGCGTAGATGTCAGTGGGAGCATTGAGGATCTGGAGCATGTGGTGGGAGCCAGCTGAGATGTCAGCTCCAGGTCCCACGCAGTGGCAGGGAGCTCAGGAAACCACAGGCAGGCCCGGCTTGAAGAACTACCAGAGAGTTCTTCCTGACATGGCAAAGGGCCCTTTCTCCTGCCTTGGTGTCTGCTACTCTGAACTGGCCGAGATTTTCTCTAGCACAGCTGGAGCCTGGAGTCCTTGGACTCTAACAGAGTCCAGCAAGCCCAGCTCTACCCTGGTTGCTGGAGCTGGTCTGCCAGGAGCAGCTCTGGACTTCAGTAAATGACTGTGCGCTCCAGTAAGGACAGCTTCCAAGGACTGTCCAACAAGCTACGTGGGAGAGTCCAGCCACTTCCCCTTAAGCCCAGTTGTCTTCTGGCTCAAGCTGAAGCTGAAAGGATGCCGGGCTGTGGTGGCCTATGGGTGGGAAAATAAAAGCAGTCTTTTCTCATGTCCCTGTGGCTCCGTGGCTGTGAAGGAAACTCCTCATAGCTGGGTAGGCAGTATACGAGGGGAATAAGTTCACTGGAGGAATTTGCTTTTCTCTTGGCCTCATCCCAGGTGGTATCAAGACACTAACTTGGAGATAAATCCCCTCCTACCACTGCTAAATAGTGAGAGTTTAACCATTTGTGGGATCTAGCAAGAGACTTCCCCCAGTCCTCCTGCGTCTCTTCCCTCTTGCACTGGAAGCAGGAACTGGAAACTTATCTCATCATGATGGTTTCAAAGCCATGGAGATGTGATGTTGAGGGACATAGTTTAGTGGAGACCAGGTAGTCCTGGGTTAACGGTTGGACTTGATGATCTTAAAGGTCTCTTCCAATGCAAATGATTCTATGATTCTATGACTGTCACCATGAGGACAAGAGTTTACAGTCCCATTTTCCTCCTTCCTGCCTTGGAGTTGTCTCCATGGCTCTACGTGGAGGAATCCAAAGGTGTGTGGACAAGCAGGGATTTTGCTTTTGTCCACTCTGCTCAGCATCCCCCAGCTGTGCCCATACCCCTGGAGTGCAGTGGCAGATGACTGTGGCTCACTGGGTGACAGAGGAGCTCTGCCATGTCTATAAGAAGGGGTTTGGAAGGCTTATGCTGCTGTCAGTGGTGAAGGACACCTGGTGCCAGCGCTCGCTGCTTGGCAGTGCTCAGGATCTTGGCAGGCCCCTGTCATCTGTGGCCTCCTGTGTGTGAGCCCCAGCAGCAGCCCAGAAAGGGGCCATTGAGCCCCAAGCCCTGCCTGTTGCCAGAGTCAGGAGAGCACAGTAAAGAAGATGTGTCTGGGCAGCGGCCTGGACTGGGCTTGTGTGTTGGGAACAAATGAGCCTTTGTGCCAGGTGCTGCCCTCCGCGGGAGGTTTGTCAGCCCTGGAGCTGGGATGCTAATATGGGGCTCTGTGGTCAGCCTCACTGCGCTGCCCACGGCCTCCCCCAGCTCAGGGCTAACCGGCAGCCCGGTGACAGGGTCTCTGGTTCTTCTGTCACTGTGGGAAGTCATTGCAGCTGGTCCTGCTTGCCTGAGCACGGCCAAAGCCGGTGGGCTGAGTAGCTGCAGGAGGCAGGACTCTCCTGGCCTCTCAAGTCCAGTGCTCAGCAGCCTGGCTGCTCTGGGCCCAGTGTGTGGCCTGAAGCTGTGTGTGTACAGGCTGTGTGTGTTCCCTGCAATGCACAAAGTCCCCAGGAGCGGCTTCAGGGTGATTGGGACAGGGCTGTAATGGACCAGGATGGCCATGTCACTATATCTGGGGCTTTGAGGAGAAGTATCTTTTGGGAGGAGTTCAGCAGAGCAGGGCTGAGCAGGACTGCTTAACAATGTATGACAGCAAAGCAAAGTCAGACTGGAGAAGTGAGGGAAGCTCCTGTGCTTGAGCTGTTACACTCATCAGAGGAGGAGATGCTTTAGAAAAAGCTGTCTTTTCCAGCTATTGAGAGTGAACTTGAGGTCTGGCTGCTCTCCCGTCTCTGGTTGCAGCACTGATGTTGTGCTGGTGCTGTGCTAGTGCAGAGCTGAGCGTGGCTGTGCCTGCAGGAGGTGCCTTCCAGGTGATTCAGAGCTGCCCTCTCTGTAGTGGAATGGTTGATGGTAGGGTATGCAAAACCACAGATGGGCTGAGAAGCTGATGACAGGATTGGGGCACTAGGACAAGATCATGTGGGGAAGGATGCCCTCTGTGAAGCTGTGTAGGACTCTCTAAGCCGTTGATTTTGTGGCAGCTTTGTCCAGCTGGTTGCTGCTACCACAGTATCACAGTTTGCTACTGCTGCTGCATTTTATTCATGGTATGTCTGGGTGGTTCATCCTTTCTCACCTAAGAGCACTGTTCTCTGGGAAAAATTGCTTCTCCTCTCTCCGGGAAAGACTATGAAGGTTTTGTTGGGAAGGAAGGAGAACTTAGTGCATGTTCTGCTGCTCTACCATGGTTGCAAATCCACCACAGGCACCAGCTCTTCCAAAGTAAGGAATCGCCAAGGGGAATTGCAAGGCCCAGTGGCAGGCAACCACCGTGTGTACTCAGAGAGGAAGCAGCAACCACAGGAAAAGGGTAGTTGCTGAACTCAAACTGCCAAGAATTAAGCAATCTCTTTCAAAGCATGAAACCTCCTGTTGAGCAAGAGGGCTGTTTTCCCTCCCGAGGCAGGTGTGACCAGTAAAATGAGACAGCAGAGTCCCTCTACAGTTCAGCTGCCAGGACAACACGTCCTTAGCCCTCCCCAGGCAGGGCGTCCCCGACTTTTATCCCTTTCCTACTACTACTGTTTTCAGGAGCTGCCTAGACACTCCCATGCTCCACGCTGATGTTTTTATCTCCACTGCCTGCTCTGTGCTTTTGTGCTGGCTGGGACTGTGCAGGCACCCCTGGCGTGTTGTACCCGTCTTTGGGGCGGAGTAGGTGTGCGGTTGTCCCAAGCAGCACCTACGTAAAACTGAATACAGGAAAAAGGTGTCTAGGTAAAGATTTCTCTGCACAGCATGATCTCTGCAGGACCCCGATACAGAAAGAAAGAGGACCTGGTAGCTGTTAATTTTGGAATCCTGGTTTACCAGCAGCAGATTCCTTTTGGCTTTGTAGAGGGCAGATCAAGAGATGTGGGAAGAGCTTAGTCAACCCCTCCTCTGCTGTGGTGCCGTGCAGAGCAGCAAATAAGTTGTGCAGTCTGCTGGGACCAAGTTCTGTGTACCCACAAGGAAGTGGCCTGTGGGTGGGGTGTATGAAGGAGCTTGATAGCAAAACTCAAGTAGGAGGGCTGCCCTGCCTCCCAGGTGTGTACTTTGCACAGAAGGGAAGTACTGGGTTGCTCTGGGGTGGGTGAATTCAGATTGTGTCTGTCCCAACCGGCTGTCTGTCACTTCCTGTGTGCTCAGGAGAGCAAAGTCTCAGCCAGAGTCCTTTGCTCTGTAGCCACTCCAGTGAGCCAGCATGTAAGTGGAAACAGATGGCGTCATCTCAGTGGTTAGTAGGAATCTCTCAGTGCTGCAAAACTGCTAATGAAGTTTGGGGCTGGACCGAAGCAGACAGAGGCTGCTGCACTGACGGGGCAGGCTGGCTCCTGGCTCTGTGCTGGGGCGCCTGTTACCGCCTCTGTTGCAAGAGCACTGCGATTGCTAAGCCAGCCTCCCAGCCTGACGAGCTGCGGTGTTTCCTGTAGCAGCCTCAGGCAGGATGTTCATCTGGGTACCACAGAGCCATCAGGACCTGTTGGTGTCCATCAGTCTTGGTAAATAATCCATATGGTCACCTATACTGTGAGTTTCAGACCTTGCATATCACACCTGCATTACAGCCAGGCATGAGTCGCTCTCTGGTATCCAGCACAATCTCTGCTAAGACTCTGAACCAGATATTTCTCCATCCAAGAACACCTTTTACTCTATTTCACTACAAACTCAGACTAACTATTCTCATTTTTTCTCTACTGGTCAGGACCTCTGATAAGGAAAAGCAAGACAGCAGTTAGTGACTATTACTCTTAAGCTTGGAAGAAACTTTAACTTCCTTTTGACAGCACAGCTTGATTTAGATATTCAGTGACTTGAAGTTTTCTGCCATCATCACAGCATTTAACACAATGTGAATCTCCAGTCATGCTGCGGGGCACAGAGAAGTGGTGAGTTGTGCAACTGAAGTGTAACCACGCTTGGTGTTTACTGGAGCAAGTAGATGGTGGAGAAGGAGACAGCAAGGTGTTGGGGAGCATTTCATCATTCCTTTTCTGATTATCCTGATGGCATCCTGCCCAGCCATGGCCTCGGTGCCTGCGCTGCCAGGGTAGAAGGAGCAGGTGTGAATACTGGATGGCTGCACAGTCACAGGGAATGGGGGAAGAAGCCTAGTCCCCAGCCTCTCTCCATTGCCCTGAGCTGCATGAGCCCTGGGCTGTAAAAAATTTTGACAATCTTTGAAGTGTGGGACAAGCACAGCCGTTTGCTGCCTTGCAGCCCTTACCTTTTCTTCTTCTTTCACACAGCAAACTGCCAGGCTTTGTGTCTGCCTGGCCAGTCCCACCGCTGTGTCAGTAGCTCCCAACCACCATGTGCTGGGGAGCTCTTCAGGTCAGCCAAGGCTGTGATGCCCTCCAGGAACACTGTGCCATGCTGCCGCTGGGCAGCAGCGGCACTGATCCGGTGCGGTCACTGGTGTGCATGGTGTGCCGGGCCCTGGGAAGCCCGGCCTGGTGGAAGAGACACCAACCGCTCAATGGCTGCAGTGTCTCAGGCCTCGTGGCCTGCAAGCCTGCCAGCAGCACAGCTGGGTGGTGCTCCATCCAGAGCTTGGTGGGCAGCCAGCAACGGGCTGGCATGGATGTGAGGGGAGAGAGTCAGCAGCAAGCTTCTGAAATCATCCAAAAGTCTTTTCAAAGCCCCCTCCATGGGACAGGCAGCAGTTTGGTTTTTGCAGCCAGGTGGAGTAGGAACTACCCAGCCCAGGCAGTGATGTGGAGCTGCTGGAAGTCACAATGGTTTGTATTGGATGGCTGAGACTCTGCACAGGACATTGCTCATGGACAACACAGTATATTACAGGGTGCAAGAAGTCAGAATTGACATATCAGCTCTGAAAACCTCAGTCTATACATCTCCTGTGAGGGGCGTCTATGGGGGAGCCCACATGGTAGTAAATCCCAGCAGGAGAACTCCTTCTCTGCTGTCCTCTGCCAGGTGGAGATGATGTGTCTACGAGTCTCTACAGATCCTGGGGATGCTTTTGCAACCATCAGGGCTTCAGGTACCAGTACTGCTTCCCAGAAAGCCACTGCTTAGCGGCAGGGCAGAAGGACAGACATCTTGTAGACTCAGTGAGGATCTCTGTGGATACTTCACAGAATCACAGAGTTGCTCGAATTGGAAGGGACCTCTAGAGATCATCTGGTCCAATCCCCCCACCAAAGCAGGTTTGCCTAGAGCACATTACACAGGACTGCATCCAGGTGGGTGCGATACTTCCTCTGGGCACACACTCCTTCCCTTCTCTGGGAGCTCTGAGAGACAGCTCTGTATTGATTTTCCCCAGTTTCATCTTTGCTTCATCTCTTCCTCAGGTTTTCTGCAAGAGGATGTGATGATCTTTTTCTGAGAGCATCTCACACTTTTGCTGATAATCAGGTGTGCTTTTTTGGGTGCTACCTGAAAGGATTGGTTTGCAGCACTTCTCGTAAAGGGAGGTAGGTGTGCTGCAACCCCAGGACCACTGGTTGCTGATTGCTGACGATTAGCTAATTGCTTCCCATTGCCAACAACTTCACACTCATTTTAATCACGTGCATTTTCTATATCTCTTGGAGAGATGGGGCAGGGTGCAGGTGTGGGAGGGAAAGACACATTTGCCAGGCTGAAAAGGACAAATGCTTCTGCAATGAAGTACTCGAGTTGTTCCACAGTTCACTCTGCTGTTTATATTGAACCAAGAACAACATCCACGGGAGGAAGGGAGCAGAATTTCCCTCTGACTAATGCTTCTGGATCGTGCAGAGCTGCGGGGGAACTGCCAGCCAGAGAAACCATCAGGAGGAAAAAGGAAATGGAAAGGGAATCTAATTATCCATCTGCAAAGACAGAGACAGTCCCCATGCAGGGCCCAGCCCTGGACAGAGTGGTGTGAGCAGTTGAGATTTGCACAGACTGGTCATATGGCAGGGCTGGGAAACAAACAGGCCCCCAGGGGTCTCCTCTGGGATGGCAGATGGTCGAGCGCACATCACAGGGAGCCGAGTGAGACTGGAAGCCACTGCCCTGTGCTGGGCTCCAAGGGGCAGCGCTCCGCAGCTGGGTACGGCCGAGCCGTGTCTCAGTGGAGGTGGAGCATGGGCAGAACTGTGCAGGTGCAAAGGGAGGAGGGTAAATGCCTGTCAGCCTCTCAGCAGTACCATCTCAGTCAAGTGGGCTGCTGGTGCAAGCCCAAAGGTGAGGGAAGGAAGGTAGATGTCCCTGTGCACCTCTGCCACCTCAACAGGCGTACACAAGGACCATTCTTCATGTGACTGTGCGGGGCAGCTGACAGCAAGGAGGGAGATGAGAGCCTGGGGGTCTGAGGATGGAGACCTGCAGGAAACCTCCTAGGAAGGAAGAGGTGCCTCTACCTCTTTGACATGTAAAAGTCTGTCTGGCCTTGAAGGCTGTGATCTGGGGTTATTCCTCACACAGGCGGAGGCTGCCTTTCCTCTCCTTGGGTGCTCCAAGGACTGAAGGTTGCTTTAGAGAGCTGCCTTTTTCCCCTTAACTAATGGAATTTAAAATGACCTGGTGAGCTAAGAATGGGCTTATTCTCTCCTGTGGGCATCAGCTACTCCTAAAGTTATATTAATTGTAGCTGGGAGACCCAGACAGAGGCTGGGAGCTGTCCCAAGGCAGTTGGCTTTTGTTCTCCCAATATTGTTTTCAGGAGCCTGCTGGGAGGACAGCAGAGTTAAGAAAGACGTCCTTGCAGAGCTGGGAGTATCTGAGATGAGTGTACTGGAGATGAACCAGGAGCATCTCTGCTTGGGTGGAGCATCCCTTTTCCAGCCTTATTTGTCCACTGCCTTGCTCTCCGCGGTCCGTGCTCGGTGTGCTGCTTGCAGGTGTGGTGCCCCCACCTGGACTGTCTTCCTCGACGATGCCCTTGGACTAGCCCCTGCTGGACCAGGCGTGAGTGTCTCGCAGTGCTCAGAGGCCATGATGTCCTCTCCGGTGCAGGATTCAGCCTCTTTGGTAGACAGGCCTGATCCTGCATCCCTTACTCACGTGAGCAGTCGTCTCTATTTCAAAGGGACTACTCGGTGAGTAAGGATCGCAGGATTGGGACCACTACCTATAACTTTAAAGTGGACCTTCTGTAGGATCCTTTCCCCAACCTTTTTCTGTTCGTGTATGTTAGTGTGCATCAAGAGTTCCTGAACTGCTGATGCTCTTGTCATTTGAATGGAGAAACTGAGAACTGGAGAAATAGAGCCCTTTTCATTTCAGAGGAGGAATCTCCATTATTTTGCACCCTCTCCCACCAAAGGGCTCCCAGCCCAGGCAGCATCCGTGCCACGGAACAATGTGTACCTGTTTGTCTCCCAGGTGTTCCCATTCACCGCTTCCCAGGGCTGACAGGGCTGTGCTCTGCCTCTCCCGTTTTCCCAGCTGTGGCTTTGAGATGAGAGGCAGGGAATCTCTTTAAGCCTGATTTGTGCTGCAGAGCTGGAGGATGAAGCCGAGGGAAAGCTGAGCAGCAGTAGTGCTGAGAGACTGCTGCAGACCTTCCTGCACCGCCTGGTTTCTCCTCCTGACTGAACAGGCTAAATTTGGAAACCTCTGCACTTTGCTAAGATTTTGGATGCTATCACAATCGAAGGTGCCAGTGCCTGCGACCCTGTGTGAGGTGGAAGCAACAAGGGTCGCAGGGTTGATCCGCAAATTGATGTCTGTCTGGCCCTGCTGAGGGGAAACCGCCATGGGAGCTCCCTGTCCAGACCCCAAGTGCAGCCCTGCCTCCATGGGAGCTGCTCTCCCGTGGGCCAGCTTCTCCCTCACGTGGAATGTGCGGGTACGGCACTAGGGAAGGGCTGGCTGGAAGTGGCTCCTCCTGTGCTTCTGTGGAGAGGAGAGCGACTGATGAAGAGTTCCAGCCAGCTCCACATCTGCCCTATCTGTTTTATTTTGAAGATTATCGTAAGCAAGGAGCAGAGTGTGACTGTTGTGAGCTTGCTTCAGAAGGAGCTGAGTTTAAACAAGCGGGAGGCAATTTATGGTCATTGGTCCTTTTTCAAACCTGGAAGTGAAGGCATTGCATGACTCATGCAGTGCCTCTTGGGAAGTGTGAGGTACTTCCAGTGGAAGCAGGGAACACAAATATCTTTAAAATGAAATTTGATAGATTTCTGAGGGATTATGTGACAAAGCAGCAGTGATCCTTGAGCGGAAATTAAAGCTTGACCTGTGGGGTAGGTAAGAGAAAAGACAGGAGATCTGGTGGTTGTATTGATTGTGCTTGTGGCACTGTATGTACAGGATTAATCCTGGGCTTTGAGATTTCTGGTTGTGGTATCATGCTTCTTCTGTGACCATCAAAGAATGAAGCCTGGCTAAAGTGTCAGAGCTCTGGTGCTCCCAGTAACCACTTGCTTGCAAGTTCAAGGTTAAACTAATCATCAGAGTTTAGATCAGCAAGACATCTTCTCTTGGGTCAGGTCTGCAGGAACCTCAGAGGGAGTGTGACACTCTGCTGGTGATGGAGCAGCAGACTTCACACCTTGCTATACCCATGAGATTCACATGTCTGAAGTCAGCACTGACTTTCCATATAGTGGAAGAGGACACAGCAGGAGGGGAAGATAGGAACTGAGCCGTGGAGATTATCAGCTGAGCACCCGCAAGGAAGACAGCTGCAGCTCCTCAGCCTCTGTTGCCCTGGTCCAACCTGGGATATGGGTTTACTGCCTGCTGCTATTCCTGTTCGACTTGAGTAAAAGGCTCCTCTGAAAGTGCCCTTCCTATCATGGTAGAAAACAACCAGGAACCTGATTTCCCTTCTTCTGGGAATTCTGAAAATAGCTGTGACTGTTTCAGAGGAAAAAATATAAAGGCTGTTGTGATGTGACTGTGCTGACCCTGCCAAGCCAATATGCAGATTCTCACCAGTCCTCTGCGCAGGCCAGGCTGGCTGGGTACATCTCTGACAGGACCTGATTGCCTGGCTCTGTGCTGCTCAAGAATGTCTGTCTCGACCAGGCTAAAGATTTTCCTCCCATGACATGCTCCTGGTTGTTCACCAAGGATGGAGCCTAAGCACTGTAGTCTTTAGGCCCTAGCATCTGCCAGAAACCTACTACCTCCCTGCTGTGGGTGGGGGACCTCTCCTCTGAGCTGACTGAAGCCCTGTCTCCTTGCACTGTGCTCCTTCCCCTCGCTTCCTTTCCCCTGGATGCTCTGGTTGATGTGGGGGAAAGCTCTTCACACCTGGACCTCTGGATCTAGCTGACATTCATGTTATCTTTTCAGCTTGTAGCTGAGCCTCATGACTAAGCCCACACAAAGGGCTGAGCATGGAGGCTGCTGAGGAGAAAGCTCCACTTTGATGGGAGCCGGGATGAAGGTGTGGGGGGCTGTGGATGTTGTGGCTGGAGCCTGGCCAGGATAGCACGCATTTAGGCGAGGACAGAATTTCCTTCCTCGGCCCGCAACCTCATCTCTGATGTGTGCTGGTCTCCTCGCTCAGCCCCGCCTCTCTGCTCATTGTCACCACTGCCTCTACCCAGGGTGCAGAGCTCTGTGTGGCTGATCTCTGCCCGTCGCTGCTGCTGGGTCCTGAACGCTGGTTGTTTGTCTGAACTGCGTGTCGCTTCCAGCTCTGCTGGCTGTGCAATAGCACAGCCCTGCATCTGCCTTCAATTAGCACTGTTAGTGAAGCTGGTCCTCGTTCTTTGTTCCCTGGGCCACAGCGTGGAGCGCAGCGTTGAGGTTCTCCCCGCCTGCCCTCGCAAGGCTGATGTGCTGTTCTTGGGGAGCGTTTCTACACTCCAGCCAGCTGCCAAGGAGTGAATTTTGCCTTCTGTGAGTTTATATCTAAAACCATGAAATAATACGCTCTCTCAGAGCGCAACCTCAGTGCTGCAAACTAGAAATCTCCTCGAACAAAGGGAAAAGTAGGACGTTGCTCTGTTCCTGCTCATGCACAGCCACAGCTCTTCCACTCGTGCTGCGTCCCCTGCCCGGAGCAGCCCTCGAGGCTTCAATGAGCCAAAGGAGAGAGGTGTTGCAGAAGAGTGGGTGTGTGGTTTGGCTCTGCCCTGACCCCACTGTTAGTGGGCGAGTGCTCAACACAGCAGCCATGCGAAGGAACCGGGCTGTGCCAGAGAGCACACCGATTATTTTTTGTCTTTCTCTTTTGCTGTCCTAGATTGAAAAAGAAGAGCTGGTCCTTGAGGTGGATGGGCTTGATGCACCCCAGGCCTGTGTTTCACTTGCTGAATGCTTGGCAGGTTGGGGCTGAGCAGAGCTCTGCTCTGACAGTGAGAACCCTGGATTCTGCTGCCTGCTTCACCCCTGAGCTGCTGTTGCTAGCATCTGCTCGGAGAGGAGGTGGCCCACTGGACAGTGGAAGAAAATACTTCGGTTTTGCACGAGATGTTTAAAGGGCAAATATGTGCGCTTCCATGCTGAGCTCTGCTTCGTATTGCATATGAGAGATCCTATGTGCTATTTTTCCTCTCTTAAGGATGTCTTACATCGGATTTCTTGTCGGAGGAACAGGCCAGAGTTTGCACTGGGCATGTCCAGGGGCTGCATGGAAAGAGAGAGGGGCAATCAGAAAGAACAGGGTATGTAAGATGAACTTGGCTGTCTCTGGGAAGGTTACATACTGACCAACCTGAGCAAACAGCTCTGGGTGTGTCACGTGGCACATCTGAGGGACACAAAAATGTCCTCTCCTCGGCCTGTCATTTCTGGTATGATGACACTGGGTAGGATTGGAGCCAAGATGAGCTCCAGAAGAGGAGCTCTCCAGAAGAGGAGCTCTCCTCTAGAAGAGGGAGAGGAGGCTGTCTGGGATCAACTGACCCTCCTTCAAAATTTTGAAAGCCGTAGTATTGGCCTTAAGATGCTCTCTGTAGCCAAGACTTCCACTTCAGGATTTCTTTTCCTAATCTGCTCTCTGCATTCCCAGGCATGGCCTTCTGGCTGGAATTCCTCCCTGGCTGCCAGTCCTGAAAGCATGTGTGATGTGTGAGTGCTCAAGGCACTCAGGAGATAGTAGCTCCTTGTTACTCTCTGCACTGTCAGCACAGCTCCTGGGGCCACGAACAACACTGTGGTTTTGTCGCAACCAAGTGATTGTTGACTTCATCTGTGATCCCAGCTCAGAAGAATGCTCTGACTTGGTGCAGTGGGCTCGTGGGGACACAACATGTCTCCATGTGCCCTTGGAACATGCTTGTGGTTAGTGGCCATGTGGCCTGTGGTCCTCAGACAAGGGTTTACTAAGCCATGAGAATTCATGGAGGCTGGGGACGGTTTGCTTTGCAGCTATTGTGGTTTATTGGTGTGGAAGAACTGGTGAAACTTCTGTGTTATCTACAGTAAGTTTGGATGCACGTTTGGTTTGCCACAAGCCGTTGCTCTTGCTACCCAGTGTAGACAGCGTGGTACCTTCATGGCTCCTCATTCATGCACAAGCTACAGGCCCTAGTGGCAGAGTCCTCCGGTCAGGAAAGCAAGGATCAAGTATTACAAATCTAGGAGAAAAAGAACCATGTCGTGCATGTGGCCTGAACTACCACTGGACTGGGAGGACGCTGTAGGGTTACTGGCTCCCTGAAGAACGGAGCAATGCTGCAAAGCGGGGACAGAGCTGCCAAATCTAAGAGGTGGTGATTCCTGCCATACCTGGATCTCAGTCCAGGCCTCCTGCTTCGCTGTTAGACACAGAAACAATTGGGAACAAAACACAATGGGCATAATTTAAAGATGCTGCTGTCAGAGCAAGGTGATTTGGAAAAGGGCTTCATGCGTACGATACAATAGCTGCTGTATGGTGGGAGTTTTCCTGCTCTGGGAGTGTTCCCAGTTGTCCTCTATTTATTTTTCTCAGCCTTTAGGACCTTGTGCCTGGAGCTTCTGAGGTTGCCTTCTCTCAGAGTGCAGAGTGGCAGCACAGGTAAAACCCTGTTCTTCCTCCTTCTTTCCTATTTTTCAGTATGTGGTATATTTCTAAGACCTTTTCACTCTCACAGCTGTCCCCAGACTTCAGGCCATTGGAAAGCTTGCAGTAAGGTGGTACTTTACAGCAGAACTTTGCATCAGCTGCACTTCGGGTGCACGTTGGAGGCTCAGGGTTGTGTCTCACGGGTGACCAGCACAGGCCCTGCTCTATGGACCCACTATTGGGAGTCCTGCAGTTCCAGGAGGAAGAGTAGGAGCTCTGGCTGGGGGTGACGCGGGAGTGTGGTGTCCTTCCTCGTTTGCGAGCAGAAAGCTGCTCAGGAACCCGTATGGCAAGTGGCAGGTTCTTCCAGCACCACCAGTGTTGCCACCCCACATGACTTTATTATACCTGCTGTGATATTAACCCTCCCAGTTTGTGGAATCAGATAATTATATGAAATTATCAACTTTTGTCTGTTTCAGATAAATTCCAGTTCAGTTTCTATGACTGCATAGAAAAGCTGGAAAGCAGGTCTTACATGTGGGTTCATAACCCAAACTTGAGGTTTGAATGACTTTTCCATGCATGCAAGGCTGCTGCTGGGCTGGATTCTCCTGCTTAACACATACACAGATATTTCTTTATTTTGAAATGTCGTCAAAGCTGAAATGATTGCTGTAAGGCCCAGAATACATCAGCTGCTGTTCCAAGTGGATTCAGAGATGAGGCTGTAATTGTCTAGTCCAGTCTCTAAGGATTGACCCACACCATGTGGAAGTAGACGCATATCAGCCAGGGCTAGAAGCTGGGGGCTAAGTTTGGACCCCGCTTTTGAAGAGCTTTCTGGACCTTCTAGACCTTCGCACACACAACCAAAAGCGGCACATTTTCTCCAAGAGCGGGTTTTCTTGCAGCAAACCTTTGTCTCTGCCACGTCAGTCAGGTTATCTAGGAAATCCTTCAACTAACTAAGCCCATCTGACAAAAGGAGTCAGGCTCACGGCTGGGACCTCGTGCAGTACGTGCACAACCTTTCCGCGGGCCGCTGGCAGAGCCAGAGACATTGAGACCTTGCCTGTGGCCGCGGTGGCTTTTGTCCCGTCCTTGCTGGCAGGCTCCTCCCGCAGCACAGGCGGCGGAGGCAGGAAACCCTGGGCAGCTGTCGCGGGAGCCCACTCGCCTCTCCTCGCCTCGCCTCTCTTCGCCTCTCCTCTCTTCGCCTCTCGGGACAGAAAGCACTCGCCGGGCCGCCGCGACGAAGCGAGCTGAGCCAGCCCTGCGTGTGTGTGCATGCGTGTAGGCGGGGGGGCTGCCGCATGGATTTAGCGAAGGCTGGGAGGGAACGCATGGGGTTGGGTTTTGTTCCCTTGGCCCGCCGTGGCTGTCCGTCCTGCCGGCCGCCCTCATGGATTCGATCATTCTTCAGGAGCGGTTAGTGGAGCGGCTGCTTTCTCCGCGGCCGCAGGCACAGCGAAGCCAGCCGGCCAGGCTGAAGGTACGGGGATGTATTTATAGCGCTGTGCCAGTCAGGAGGCAGCGGGGACAGGAGGGGGGAGGATGGTGCCCGAGAAGCCGTGTGCGGCGCAAGCGGAGAGCTCTGAGGAGCAGAGGAGCGGAAAGACGGGGGTAAGGGAGCGATGGCGGGGACAGAAAGCAGGGGAGCAGCCCCCGCGGCGCAGGGCCGAGGGGCGCGTCGGGCGGCTGCCAGATGCGCGACCTTTTTGTGCGGTTGTTTGATGCGGTGATTCCCTGTGTGAATGGCGCGTGTGTGCTGTGGCGGGGGGGTGCTCAGGACAGGAGTTAGCGCTGCGCCTGTGCCCAAACGCAGTCCGCTTTGCCTTCTCACGTTAACGCCGCGCTTTGCCGGCCGGTGTCCCTCCTGCCGCAGCAAATGCTGGTGGGCGAGCGGCTTTGCTGATCCTGCTGCGCTCAGCCCCAGGCCCGAGGCAGCAGATGTCCACGGGAGGTGCTCTGGGGGCTCTTCGCCTTATGGGCTTATGCCGCTTGCTGGCAATAAAAGGAAGCGAGGGGGTTGCCTCTCCTCTGGGTCTGGGCTGCTTCGTGCGGACGCGGATGTGGTGGCCGTGGCTGGCTGGAGGGAAGCGGCTGGAGGAAAACGGCTGGAGGAAGGGCCGCCCAGGAGGGAGCCGCACATCTTGTGCTGGAGGCTGGAACATCCAGAGAGCCCCCCTGTTTCCCCCACCCGAAGGAGCAGAGGCGGTGGCACCGGGATCCCAGCACAAGCTGCATCGTTTAAGGGGCTTGCTTCACACCAGCGATAGAGGCTATTCTTCAGATTTTCTGTGTTGCCACAGTGTTTAATTTTAGCCCTTTTGAATATGCCCAGCAAGGCCTCATTTATCCCCGGGCTGAATGGTGAAGTCACACGAGATCTGGATTGGTTTCAACAGCACAACCACCAGAGTGGTGAGGAGAGAGTTAGGAAGGACGGGAACGATAGAGGCTGTGTTATGTACCCTGCCATGGAGGTACAGACAGCCCTGCGGGCACCTCGGTACCAGGATGGTTTCTCCTCTGTGTAACAGATCTTAAATGTTTCTACTCCTGATAGGAACCCATCAGTTCCTTCCCTTGAACTCCCAAGGAGTCTTGGTCGTCTCAGCCACGTAGCGGAGGATGTGAGGACATGATGTGTCACGGTGATGTCTGGGGAACCAGTGAGCATGTGCTAAGGGAGAGTACAGATGTGTTGTCCTTGGCCTGGGGTGCTTTGATTTGTAACAGGACCCCAAAGGTCGGTCACATCTCATGATGGCCTCTGCTGTGGTGCATGGGGCATGTTCCCAGGCCTGTGGAGCACGACACCAGCAGGAACAAAGACAGCACATGGAGGAGGCGGTGGGGAGAGAGGCTCCTTCTGCCAGAGCGCTGCTGGCTTGGCTGGCCCGGGCCCTTTCCTGACAGCTGGGGCTGGCGAGGGAAGCACGGTGCAATGACCGGCTGTCCTGGCTTGTGTCAGCTTGATGGGAGCTGGCTGGCTCATGGGGGTCAGGAGCATGCAGAATGGGCTGTGATGCCTCCAGGAACTCCCTCAATCCAAGTCTCTCATTTAGTTAATGGATTTTAGCTTTTCATGACCCAGAAAACCACCTGTCTCCTTCAGTAACCCTCTCAGCCCTCTACACTCCCTTCAGCACTCCCCATCCCCAGCATAGCTGCTCAGCAGATAGCATCTCTGTTGGGTCTTAATGAAGATGGGGAGTGGTGTAGAGCTTTGAGCAAGGCAGACACCAGACGCAGGAGGCTACTTGAGCTCTGTAAGTGTGATGTTGATGTTGGTGCACTAGCAGAGATGGTGGCACATGCCTGTTGCAGTGCCAGCGTGGCTGGGATGAAAGCACATGTTGGATGTCTCAAAGCCAAGATGAGGAACTGTGGGTCTAGGCTGGATGTGCTGCAGAGGCCATGCTGTTGTTGCTGAGACAAGGCTGTTAAAAGAAGGGGAACCCTCCTCACAATTTCCCCTGCATCTCTTGCCTTCACCCTTGGCAGACACGCTGGCCACCAGCTCCCAACAAGGCTCTTCAGAGGGAGGCATGGCTGGGGACAGGGCTTTTCCCCCTATGACTCTGGCTGCCTCGCACTGCGAGGGAAGCTCTTTTCTTGGTGTTGCACTCCCTGACCTTCCTTACTGCGAAGAGGGGAAATGACCGTGTGAGTCATGGGTAAAGGGCAGTGTCCTGCACCAGGTGACATTTGCTCATTTCAGTGTCGTGATTCCACCAAGCTGTGGGGAAGTAACTAGAGGTACAGTAAATCCACACTTTCTTGGTTGGGCTGAACAGAAAGCAGAGATCAGGTTCAGCCAGTTACACTTGGCTGAAGTAAGCCGGGTTGCACCAGAGCTCACCTCTGCAGTGTCTCCATTGTCAGCCCTCAGTCATCTAGGTTAAAAAACAAAGAAAATGAGAAACACACCCCGAGTCTCGTCTATGGCTTTATTAGCACATTACTAGTACTATTTCACATATCAAGTCACCAGAGAGAGCAGATAATTGTTGTCTTTCTAAAGTTTGGTAAGGATGGGGACTGGTCTCTTCCTGCTCTGACCCAAAGCTTGTCTGTATGAGAAGTGCCAGGGGAAGGATGTTGTGTATTTGTGCCACTCGCTGAGCAACACTGGCCCTTGTGCTGTGAGGTGCAGGCTGTTACTTGTGCTACTTTGATCCTGCTGTGTTACTTTGATCCTGTTCATGGATATGTTTCACAGGAAAGCAAAGTGGCTGGGAGGCAACCCTGGCACCAAGGGACACAGGCTATAAGTGGCCTTTTCCCTCATATTTCATCTTGTTGCATTTCTCACCCTGCTTTGCACACCTTGCATTTATCCTTCATTTTTGGGTGGCATTTAGCAGTGTCCCCCAGGCAGGCATTGCTTTGCCACGTGCAGCTTGTCAGAGCTGCCATCGCTTTTCACCCTGGAGTCTTGCTGCTAATCGCTGCACTACTGCTTTGGGATGCCACTGCCTCTTACCTGAGCCATTAGAGCTGCCAGGGATGTGCTTTGGGCACTCTAATTCTCCCCACTTCTCTAATTTAATGTACTCTGTCCCTTCCTGTCTTTCTGGACTGTGGGGTGGTAAAACAGCATTGCTTCAGCCATGTTAGCAAGGGGATGTGAGGTGAGGGACACCAGAGCCCACAGTCACTCTGACTTGTGACCGTGTCTGAGACCCAAACCTAAATTTCTAGAAGGCAGTGATTGTGCTGAAGTCCTTGGGCCACACTGGCCATCAGCCATGTCTGCCCTGTCTGAATGGGCAGCCCCAGAACAGCCGTAAACTGGGAGGAGGAAACTCTGTGTCCTCCCTGCTCTATGTCACTACTGGGCCTTTGTGGTCTGCCTGGCTAGGGATGCCTGAGGATGCTCACACATGTGGCTGTACAGCCAGGGCTTGTAGAGGGCTGCTCAGGAGCTGCATTGCCCACTTGCGGCATGGAAATAGGTGCGAATCAGCATTGCCCTAAGCTCGACACAGTGGATTGTAATTTGTGTTTCTTCGAGTGTCTGCCCCGGGAATGAAGATGGTTAAACTTAGCAACAGAGGTCTTCTCTACTGTGCCTGGAGAACCAGTGCCGGAGAGCTGTGGGGTGAGGACAGCCATGTGCTTGAAGGCTGGGTAGAAGGTGGGGCTGGTTTTGAGGAATTCCTGGGTTTACCTGTGGTGTGAATCCCAGGGGTATGTTTTTTTTAACTGATGTTGAAAAGTGGAGTGTATGATGCTTCTAGCTCAGGCAATTTGTGAGCAGCTGCTTCCCCTTGGGTCTGGCTTAGAAAGCATGTGAGAAGGGAAGTGTTTGCCAGGGTCTGTGCCCACCCTCCCTCTGCGATGGGGCCTGGGGAGGAGGATGCAGTGTGAGGATGCGGGCAACCCAACAAAGAGGATGGATGGATGGATGGATAGATAGAGCACCTGGTCTGTGTGGCCCACAGTCACCCGCAGCCGCCCAGGCTGTGAGCAGCAGGCCGTGTGCTGAGCCCAGCCTGAGGGCAGTACCCTGAGCAGGTCTGTGAATCCCATAAAGAAGCTGTGTTCACCTTTCTGGGCGTACCCTGCGCGAGCATGGTGTGTGCTGCGGGGGCGCAGCGCAGGCTGCCTGTTTGCTCCTGGCTGAGAGATGCAGGCCCTGTGCTTGTGAAACACACACTGGTCACGTCGCTCCTCATGTGCACTAGTGCACTTGTAGAGAGTGTGGGCCATGCTTGTGGCTGCAGCTTCTCTGCTGTAAGAGAGTGCTCAGTGACAGGGGCTGCATCTGGGGAGGGTTAGGCAGTGGGTAACACTCTAGTAATACTCTATGTAAATTCCCCACCGAAAGCATCTCACCTGTGTTATCGGTACTTCCACACCTTCCCACTTGCCATGCTCCTTGAACTTCTGTCTCTTCAGAATAACGCTGGAGATTATTCAGGATTTCCTCTTACTCAGCCAGGAGCGGCTGTGACACAGCAAGAAATAATCCCCTCTCAGTTCAAGCAGAAGACAAGCCACCTACAGACATGGCTCAGGACACTACAAGCCCTGGAGTACTAATTACAGAGAGCTCTCTGTCATGTACTGCACGCGCCTCTGGACGGAGAGATGTAGAAATGACTCTGAAAGACCTGGAAATAGGTGACATTTGGTGACCCTGCTATAATGGGAGCCTGCAACTGTGCAGCCGAAGCAAAGAGTTAGGAAGGTTGTCAGGAGCAACCCCAGGTGCTCTCTGGTGGGAACAGCAGGATGTGCCTTTTCCCTTGTGCTGTCTGTGCTGGGAGGCCACCAGGAACGGCTGTGTTGGCTGGTGAGAGCAGACAAGCAGGGCTGCAGCTGGGTGGACATGGCCCTCTGCGCCCTCCTCTGGGACGGGTGGAAGTCTCTGAGCCTAGAGGAGGTGTGTGCCCTCACAGGGACCAGCCTCTTCTCCAACCCTTGGCTCTGCCTCAGGAGCTTTTTGAGTCCAACTCTGCCACTGTGTGAAGCTTGAGCAGGAGGGGTGGCAAAGCCTGACCTGCTCTCATCCACCTCTGCCCTGCAGGACCATGAGAAGCAATACGTGGGCTTTGCCACTCTGCCGAACCAGGTCCACCGGAAATCTGTGAAGAAGGGTTTTGACTTCACCCTGATGGTTGCAGGTGAGACTGCCTATGGATGGAGGTGACTGGGCCACATAGTGGGTGTGTGGAGGTGACCAGCTCTCCTCACCTTGCTTTAGGTACTCCCTTAGCACCTGCATCCTCCCATCACTCTGTTCTGGTCCTTGTCTCAGACCTTACTTTGCTTCCGAGCCTGTGTTGCAGTCAGACGATCCCCCTCCAGGAGGAATGGGCCCCTCCTGACCACTTGTAACCTAGTCCAGCAAGCTTCTCCTCCAGCAGAGTGGCAGGTCTGGGTGTTGATGCAGGGCCAGCCAGGGAGCAAGGGCAGGGAAGGAGAATGAGGATAGAGGAGCTGGGAGATCATATTTGTGCAAGGATTGAGACATCTTGCAGCAAAAGTCCTCCCACTGCTGGAAAAATGTAATGCCAATAAACGGCTTCTGACAGCTCGTCTCTCTCACTTCCTCTGGCTCAGGATTCAAAGCCTCCTTCAGAGTTTCATTTATAAGTCAATTAGTGGGTCATGTTACTTGCTTTTCCCTCCTCCCTTTTACACTCTGTCAATTAGGAGAGTCGGGTCTGGGCAAATCCACGCTGGTGAATAGCCTGTTCCTGACAGACCTCTACAAAGACAGAAAGCTCCTCAATGCAGAGGGTAAGTTGGGGGCAAAATGGGGTGAACGGTTCTTGTGCCTGCAGATCTAGACTGTCCTAAGGACCAGGACATTGGTTCCTTGCTTCAGCAGCAGCCACGGGCTTGACTGGATCCCAGCCCTGTTGTTCTTTGCTCTGCTCTCCTTTGCTGGCTGCAGAGGCACTAGTATTTGAGCAAAAATGGTTTGGCTCTAGGGCTCTTCTGTCCTACACAGGGGAGACGAGACTGCAGAACAACATTTGCCCTTTGGATTGAGATCTCGAGATTTGTCTTTTGTTCTTGGGTGCTGGAGTGTGGTAGGGATTCTCCTTCCCAAGTGACTGGACAAAATGTTCAGAACAGCTGGTCTACAAGCGCTTCAGAGGTTTGTGTATTTTCTCAGTTTGTCTGCCTGCTGATGGTCTCCCATGATGCCACTCTCTTGAAGCTCCTTACAGGATGATCAGAGTTTTTTGAAACCCATGTTACTCCCTGTGCTCAGTGATAAGAAGGGAGCCAGCTTGTCACGAGTGTGATTTGGGATCCCCAGCGTTACTGCCTGGTTTTAACTCCTGTATTCCTGTTCAAAGAGAGAATCAGCCAGACAGTGGAGATTGTCAAGCACACAGTGGACATTGAGGAGAAGGGTGTCAAGCTGAAGCTGACCATAGTGGACACACCAGGCTTTGGAGATGCTGTTAACAACACTGAGTGGTGAGCAGGCCACTGCTGCCTTCCTCCTAGTGCTTGGCCATGTCGGTTTTCTGTGGGTACTTTACAGGAAGGGGGTCAGCAGCGGGAAGGGGGTGATGCTGCCTCATAGTCCCTAGGAGATACTGTCTTGTTAAACACATGGTTTTGTTTTGATTGAATTGCCCTTCCCAGCTGGAAGCCCATCACCGACTACATTGACCAGCAGTTTGAACAGTATTTCCGTGATGAGAGCGGCCTGAACCGGAAGAACATCCAGGACAACCGAGTGCATTGCTGCCTCTACTTCATCTCACCCTTTGGGCATGGGTGAGAGCCCCCATTCCCAGGCTGGGGTGTAACTTGGTCCAGTGGGAAGACCCTTGCGCCCCAGGATTGCCCTGTACAGCTTGTACCTTGGAAGGGCTATTGGCACAGGAGAAGAGCTGTTTGGACGCTCTCCCTCGGCTGAGCATCACACCACCTCCCTCCCCCTCACTAGCGTGACAGGCTGCCTGTGATCAGGCAGAGTGGATCTCCCTCAGGCCTGTTTTGGAAATCAGGAGAAATAATGCCACACAGACATGCATCTTCCTATCTAGCTAAGCCTGACTGATGGGTAGAGAAGGGAGTTTTAAGATGCCTTCAGTCCCTGCCCCTTGCTGGCTCCTGTGCCAGCCTAGCCTGGAGCAGCTGGAGGGGCCACGTTGGCTGCCGGCAGCAGAGGACGGCTGGAGGGAGGCCCCAGGCTGTGGCCTGGGCAGTGTTTGGCCTGCCAGGGAGCAAATACCCGGCCTGTGTCTGTGTGAGGCATTCAGCAGCTAAAATCTGAGACAGCTTTCTTGAAGATACAGCCCTAGCTGGGGGCTGTCCCAGTGCTGCCTCAAGCTTTTGTGACAGTGCCATCCTTTTCCCTTCGTGCTGGGTGGGTGGGAGAGGCTGGGGCGGGGGGAGCTGCTCAGTGTGTGCTTACTAACCCTGTCCCTCCTTGACCCTGTTGCAGGCTGAGGCCTGTGGATGTTGAGTTCATGAAAGCTCTGCATGAGAAGGTCAACATCGTGCCCCTGATTGCCAAAGCTGACTGCCTGATCCCCTCTGAGATCAGGAAGCTAAAAGAGAGGGTGAGCTGCTCTTTCTTTACAGGGATATACCTGATGTGGTGGTGGAGGGGACTAAGAGAGAGGGGAGATATATATGTATTTATATATGTGTATAACGTGCATATATATACATACACACACAGAGTACCTGCAAATCCAATTGCAGCAGTGCTCCGTGGTGAGAAGGGCAATGGTGTCTGCAGAGAGGCCATCTCTGGAAGAAACATCAAGTCCTTTCACCATCCATAGGCTACTGCAAAGCCATGGTAGCACAAACAGGGAATATACTCAGCATTTCCGTATTGCTCAGTATCGCATCCTTTTGTTTTTGTCTTGTGTGGGCTCAGATCCGGGAAGAGATTGACAAGTTTGGCATTAAAGTGTACCAGTTTCCTGAATGTGACTCTGATGAAGATGAGGAGTTCAAGCAGCAAGACAGAGAGCTGAAGGTAAGGAACCTGCTCAGCAGGGCATTGGGGAGTCAGGCCCATGGGATGTTGGTTGCTCCAGAAGGAGCCAGAGCTGCCCTATGTGTGCCAAAGGGCTGTGCTACTGATATCCAGGGGACAGCTTATGGTGGCTTACATCATAGATGGCCTGGAGAAGATGCCAATGTCCTTGCTGGTGTCATGAAGTCAAGTGTGGCATGAAGACATGGCACTTCTGCTCTCCCACCAGGCAGTGTCAGTCTTTCCTCAGTCTACCCCAGCCTGTGTGTTTAAGATGAAGGTTGGGTAACACCTATTTCTGAGTGATGCCACCAGCAAGGAGGAGCAATTTGTGAGTGATGAAGCACCACTGTGACACATTAGTTACATGGAGAAGACTGGAGGCCCCAGCCGTCCAGGCCTGACCTTCTCCCAGGCTGAGCCCATCCTGTGTGTGCTTACAGTATGGCCTTGTTTCTCCTGTCAGAGAGGTTCAGTTGACTTCTGATCAGAGAGGAGCACAGCCTGTACGTGCATCCCTGCCTAGACAAGCTATTGTCCCACTTGCTTGGTGTCCCAGCCTTTCTGCTCTGGCTTCCTTGTAGAGCTTCCTCTCAAAGAAGGGATGGAAGCACCTGCAGAGAGAGAGACAGCTTCCCAGAAGGTCAGGCTGGGAATTAGGGTGTCTGCAGGTGCCAGTTCCTGAGGCTTCTCCCTGCAACTGGTTTGTGGTGTCCTGTGCTGTGGCACGTGTGGATGTCCCTGTGCTTTTCCTGCCAGCAGCTTCCTCTTTCTGTTCTGGACTGCCTGAGTTTGGTCCTTGGAGGAGGGATCTCTGGGCAGCCCCAGGATGAGCTGGGCTCAGAGATGCCTCTCATTCCAGGAGAGTGCTCCTTTTGCTGTCATCGGCAGCAACACTGTGGTGGAGGCGAAAGGCCAGCGAGTCCGTGGACGGCTCTACCCCTGGGGCATTGTGGAAGGTGAGTGTAGTGCCCAGGAACTGGCACTGAGAGAGGGGCTGGCAGGGATGGGGGAAGGATAGACAGACACTTGCAACAGCGACCCTTCTTTGCTGCCACTCTTGTATGTGCTGGAGTTGCTGGGCTGGAGACTGTGCTGATTCACAATGTGTTTGTATTTAACTTTCTTCCTTTCTAAAGGGAGAAATTTCATGAAGTCTGTAGGCAGAATCGCCCTAGAATGGCTTTTGCTGCTGTTACTGACTCTCCCGTGCTGGTGCATTGCTTTAGGGTCTTGCAGCTTTAGATCCCAAAAGCTTCTATGTGCTTTTGTGGGCTGGTACAAGCTGCTTGGGCCGCCCAGCTGCTGGTTCTGCTCTCTTGCTGGCTCCAGAGAGGGCTGTGCTTGTTGGGGTGCTGGCATTTGTCAGTGAGAATAACTTTGTGAACCTAGCCTGACACAGCTGGCTTCCCCCAGCCCTGCAGAGAGGTAAATGCAGAAGACCATGGCAGGTACACAGCTACTGAGCACAACGGTTCCCTGCAGAGTCCCACAGCGCTGCCTGGAGCATGGCTCTCCATGGTAACAGCAGCTCTTTTAACTCACCAGACCATTGCCTGCTCGTGGCTTTGCCTCTCAGGGGCTGATTTTCCCTACAGAGGCCTTTTGATTAGTCCTAAATTCTGAATTTGTCTCCAGCACTGGCTGCACTCGCTGTGGTTGTAACAATGACATCCCATGTACTTGAGAGCAGCATCCTCTTTCAGACCTCTGCTGTATGTGATTAATTAATTCTCTTACCTAGAAAAAGTCCTGGGAACACAGTGACTTCAGCAGCTTGGCCTTAGTGTTGAGAGGCACAGAGCATCATTGAGGCCTGCACCAGGACCAGGGACAGAGATTGAGGCATTGTCAGGGGAGAGTGTGGGAAGGATGAGGAAGGAGCCCTGGGGGGAGTTTTAGTCCAGCTTGGGTGCTGGGAGGTAAGAAGGGGCTTGCTGGAGAGGGTTGGTGAGGTGTGACATACAAGAATTCTCTTGCTGTTGCTTCTGCAGTGGAAAACCAGGCGCACTGCGACTTTGTGAAGCTGCGGAACATGCTGATCCGGACACACATGCACGACCTGAAGGATGTCACTTGCGACGTCCACTATGAGAACTACCGAGCTCAGTGCATCCAGCAAATGACCAGGTGGGTCCCCACTGCTTCAACTGGAGGTGACAGGGATATCTCACTCTCTGCAGAGCTGGGATTGCTCTCAAAATGGCTGTCAGGAATCTGTGGGGTTTGCTGGGGACGTGCTGGGAACGTGCTGGGCTGCAGCCTGGGGAATGGCACTGGAAAGTAAAATAGCAAATCCAAGTGTCTCTCCTCTCCTACAGCCTGAACCCATGGTGGGGATGCTTCCTGTCTGAGGATTCCCCCTGCAGATCTTGGGAAATAGGCCATTTGAAGAGCTGTTCCTAGCACTGGGTGAAACATGTCCAGCCTAATGAAACAGGGGATAAAACCATCTCTCTGGCGAGTGGTACCTGTGTGCATTGCCAAAGAGGAAGGCAGTCTGCAGTTCTGTCTAGATGACAGCATGACCCTTGGGACGCAGCTGATTCTCAGGCAACAGAGCTCACGCAATTAGCAAGACTCTTAACACATCTCTGAAGATTTCTCTGCATTGTCTTCTTGTTGTGTTTGGTTCTCTGTGGTTTTAGTCACAATGATGAGAAAATGAAAGAGAGAACACTCATGGGCTTCTTATTTGAAACCTCATTTTTAGCTCCTCCCTTCCACAACCAAAATACTGATGACAAATTTTAGGTTTAAGTAGCTCTTGGCTCATCTGTTGTAAGCTGTCCCCTTCACTTCCTGCCTGAACTGGCTGGGTAGCTCTGTGCTGCCACGTTGCAGAGCAGAAACGGCCGCGCTTCACCAAGGAGCAGTCCTGCCTGTGTGCAGACGTGCAGGTTGTCACATTCTGTTCACACACAACCTATCTCAGTACTTTTGCATAGCAGATGAGCCTGTCTTTTTCAACAGTGAGAATACAGAGTCCAAAAATAACTACGTTAAATGCTAGAGATCTGTGAGAAGTGTCACAGCTGCCATTTAAATGCGCTATGGATCTATGAAGAGAAGAGCACGGTGAAAAAGCAATTGCTCAGCTTAAGGAAAGGTTACGTTTGGTACCGTTTCTCATGTCATGGGTAGTTTCTTGCCAGTGAACCAGTGTCATAAACCTGGAGCGTGGACATGTCTAGCAGTGCGATAAGGGTCCTTCTCTAGAGATGTTTTGTGAGGAGATCCCAAGCTCCAGGGCTGGAATTGACTCGATGGTGAGCCAATGGTGACTCCAAGTGGTGAATGCCTGCAAGTGGCATCTTGAATTCCCATATTCAGCACAGGCATCTTTGGCCACTACCGCCCTCTCAGTGTAAGCCTGGTTTGGATTTTCTCTGTTAGGTATCCATGAGCTTCTATTTTCAAAACGTTTATTCTGGGCTTATCCTGCATCCGTGTTCGTCCCACACCCTGGGCTAGATTGCCCCACAGCGCTGCACCTGGCTGGGTGCATGCTCCTGTGTTGCTGGCAGGTCTGCCATCACGAGTGACATTGTGTGGTGACACCAAAGCCAGCCAGCTTGAACTACAACTGACTGTTTCTACCCTCTCTCCATCTCTCTAGCAAGCTGACTCAGGACAACAGGATAGAAAGCCCAATTCCCATCCTGCCTCTCCCAACACCGGACACTGAGACAGAGAAGCTGATCAAAATGAAGGATGAGGAGGTGAGACATATTAATGCATGGGCCTCCTTGGTATTGGAGCTGGAATCTGAGAAGTTTCTCCAGGATTGCCCCGTAGAGGCTGCCCTGGGACTTTCCACCCCTGCCTCCCACCATCACAGGCTCCTGGTTTGGAGGACAGGGTGTGAAAGCTGGAGCTTCCTCTGTCAGGGAAACGTGGCTCCATTCCACCCCAGGTACAGATGCCTCTGTGCTCAGGCAGGAGTCAATACTCTCTGAGGGATTCCTTCGTCAGCTCCAAGGGAAAGCCCTAGTGCAGATTGCCAGCTCCTGGCCACGGCAGATCCCTCTTTGACTCTCTCTCCTCTGTCTCATGCAGTTACGGCGGATGCAAGAGATGCTGCAGAAGATGCAGCAGCAGATGCAAGATCAGTGAGAGGCAGGTACTTGAAGGGCAGAGGGAATTCCCCAGAGACCATCTGAGGCCTGACAAGAGCTGTGGATGTTTAGAAAAGATTTCCTGTTGTATAGAGACTTGTGGGCAAGAGCTGCACCTGCACCCTCTAATTTATTAGCAGCAATGCTGGCTTTGTGGTTAGATGGATTATGGAGGAAGCTGTTCACTTAACAGTTTACTGATGTGTATTTCTTTTTTCTTCCTTTTTTTTTTTGTTTATTTTAAGAAAATAGCCTGGGAAGTCTGTAAGGCATCCCCAAAAAAAAGGAAAAAGAAAAGAAAAAGATCTCCCTTTCTCATGTACTAATCTCTTGTTCGGGAATGCCCTGGTATTTAAAGTCCTGGTTTCTCTGGTGTACGAACTTGAAGACTATCTGTGTCAATGCACGTAAATGTTTACTCCCAACTGAGGTGCAGTGCCCCCCTCCCTGTTCCCCTTGTCTGGGTCCAGCACAAGTGTTGTAAAGGCAGCCATACCCTCCTGTGACTTTGACCTGTGCTACTCAGGCTTCTCAGCCTTGGGCCAGCTCTGGCCCAGAGAGCTGGAGCTAGGAGTTTCTCTGTGCACTGACCTGCTCAGGGGTCCTGATGGTCGCCTGCTTACCTTGCCCTTATTTATCCGTTTTTTTTGTTTAGTTGGTTGGTCTTGGTTTTCCTGTCAGTAAGCTCCAGGATCTTTGCAATGAGCAGCAAGGGGCAGAGTCTCTTGGGGTCAATTAGAAGAAAACATCTTCTACTACTCTTAGTTATGTCTTTCTGACAGAGAGGATGAGTTATTGACTACTGCCTGCAAGGAGGAGGTGGTGGAAGTGAATACCTCGCCAGCCATGATTTCCTCCCACAGCAGACTGGAGGTATTGGTAGAGGAACCCCAGGCCCCTGCAGTGTCTGGGTGAAGGTATCTCATGGTTTAGGTCCGGTCACCCAGCTGCAGTGTGTCCCCAGTGTTTGCTCTAAAAAGCACCATGGCAGCCAGAGCATTTGGCCGGGACTACCTTGGAGGGGGTAGAAACCCTAGGGCTGAAATCCAACCCCAAATGCAGATCTGTGCTCTACCAGGGTCTGCAGTCCCACAAACACGTTGCTGGCTCTGAACTTCTCCTGGGGAAAGGAGCAGTTTTTGTAGGCTTGTACCAGAGATGCACAAGCCGCCTGTACAGGCAGGTGTTGGGTCAGTATGGCAGGTGCAGGGCTGTCGCTGCTGTCACGTTAAGGACCATTATGCCACAACTGCATGGGGCTGAGCACAGCCCAGCAGACTTGGCACTTGCTTCCCTGCCCTTCCCCTGGGACTCAGTCCTTCTCCCCCACCCTAGTCTGAGGCTCTTCCTGTCTCAGTACTGGGAAAGCTGGTGGATCTGCTGGGCAGAGATAAGAGCACTCTTTGGACAGCAGCTTCTGTACTGTTCTTGCTTCCTGCAGTATTTTTAACTTTAGTCTATCCAGAGCAGAGCCCCAGAGTGTGATGTGCCTGGCAGGGCAGGCCTCACCAGCAACACTGCCGTGCTCACAGGGAATCAGGGCTGTTGGAGGGAGAGACACTTGGCTCTTCCCTCTGACTCCAGAGAGTGCTGCCATGGGCTGGGCCCTTCTGCTCCTCTGGCTCCTGGCCTGATTTCTCTGTTCCCCTTTCCCCTTTTGTATCTGTTCCTCCATCTCTGTCTCTCCCCAGTAGATCTCCCTGTATAGGAAGCACATTATTGGCCAGGAATAGCCAGGCCCTAAATTCTGTTGTTAGGCACCGTGTGTGTCTAATTCCTCCGAGGGCCTTTAGAGTACTGATCAGGGCTTGTCCAGGCGGTGAATAGGTTGGCTGGTTCCAGTTATTCACTGTACAGAGCTTCTGCTTAGCCTTAATATGGGCTTTGGGGGCAGGGGAGAGAGCCTGGCACAGTGTGGAAGGAAAAAGCAAGGGTGGAAGTGCCTTGGCAGAAAGGTGCAAGCTGGGCAAGAGCGGTGTCCAAGAGTAGTGTTGTTTTTTTTCTTTCGTTCTCCCCTATATTGGCCACATAAGTGACAGTGGCAGTGCCAGCCTAGGAGAGGGCAAAGGGTTCATCTTGTCTTCAATAACATGCAGGACCAAGGTGCTGTGGGAGGAAATACAACCTTTCTTTGTGCGTTGTGCTTACTTGAGCAGTGGAGTAGACTGAAACAGGAGCTTCCTCCAGGTTTTCTGGAGCTGGTTTGCTACTCTCCCAAGCAGGAGGACTGTGGAGTTCTCAGCTTTATCTGTGCTAGCATAATGGGAAACATCTTGCAGTACCTGTCCCCTCTTTTTTTTTTTTCACTAGTCTTGTCTGTGAGGAAGATGTTCTGTTACAAACAAGCTCTGTCCAGCTAGAGATATTCCTCTTTTTAGCAGATTCATTCCTAGAAGATAAAGGAGACCTTTACCCTTTAGCATGGACATAGAGGAGCTGACAGCTTTTCTCCTGGGCTATGTGTGGAAGTGCTGTGTGCTGGTGAGAACACAGGGTACACTGGTCACAGACAGGCAGGATTGCTGAGAGTCAATCTGCCCCTGTCCCTCGGGGTGAGGAAGTCTCCATCAGCTCAGTGCACATGGCTCCTACATCAAGTCGATAGTCACAAGTCTGTCCTCTACAGAAAGCTGAGCCTTTGGCTACCAGCTGGCAAAGATGGTTCAAATTGCACTTAAAAATCAGGCACCAGAGATGGCTTCTACAGAGGGGCAGCAGTACTGCTGAAATCATGATTCCATGTAAGAGGTTCCCTGCCCAGAGCACCAGAGTTTGGAGGCTGCCTGGAAGGGGATTAGAGACTGATTTTGGGAGGCACCAGAGATTCAGACTCTGTCCTGGAAGGTGGCATCTGTTTGTTGAAGGAGTGTTTTGTACTGTGGCATTTTCTGCACAGTAAGTGGAGAAGAGACTCCTGAACAAATGTAGCTTGGCCGTTTGGCTCTGGCAGTGAGAAGTGTGCATAGGAAAGAAATTTAACAGCTCCCCTCACACAACCCTCCACAGCCTCATCTGCGACCCCTGCACTCCCAGGCACATTTCCACGCCTCTGCCAAGCTTTGCCCTGCTGCATGAGTCGCTGCAGGAGTGGTGTCCTGCTCCGCAGAGCTGTCCCAAGCTGCAGCTGGGGCTGTCGGTACAACCTCTGGGACCTTGTGCTTGACTGGGGAGGGAGCTGTGGCGTGAACTCCTTTTGTGGCGCTGCTGTGCTGGTCCTGCCCGTGCAGTCCATGCTGCCTCCCTGCATGCATCCCAGAGAAGGAGGGGGTCCCACTCTTTGTGCTCCGCAATGCCGTTCCCTGCTTCTCCTCACAAACTCCACTGTGCTTTAACGCTGGCTTGCTCCTGCCATGCAACTTCCTCACACCCTGCTCCATCCCTAGGCTCTTTGTTTCCTGTCCATCTGTTGGGTTATTATAATATATTTTTTTTTTGTAAATTTCTGTTTGAACATTTTGTCATTGTGAACAAAGAAAAATGAAACCTTTTAAAACATATCCATTTTATTAAATGATTATTGTTATTATTATTAATGTTTACTACCTGAATTGATCAGTGAAATAAATACATTAAAAAAAACCCCAACCTCTTTCTGTTTATTTTTCAGCCCCCTGAGCAGCATTGGTGATGCATTACAGGCAGGAGAGCAAAATTGACATTTTATCTCATTCTGTAGGAGCGAGTTCCAGGCAGGGCTTCGTACGTAGGATTTCTGATCTGTTTATGTCAGAAGCTAGACAAGATGATCTTGGAAGTTCTTCTATCCTTAAGCTTCCCGTAGGAGAGGTGTCTAAATCAGCATTGGACAGCTGAGCAGGATCCGGTCCCAGGAGATCCATTTTGTAAGTAGCCAGAGGAGCATTGCTGAGTCTGTGCTGTGTGCAGAGCCAGAATGGGTCTGGCTCTAGATCAGCTCCATGCCGCACCTGGCCTCAACAGCTGCCTGTGAATCAACGTAGCACCAAATGCATGAGACAAGGTAAGTTTGCTGAGCAATTTTTACCCTGCGGTACTCAAGCGGCTCCCAAGTGGAAAGCAGGCCCTGCAGGAAAAACTAGGTTGGTTTGTTAACCTAAAATCTCTTTCCCACTGTGCCTGCCTGCCACAGTGAAACAACTGATCTGCTCCAGCTTTCTAGAAATTTAGAGCTTAGTTGTTTTGTTTAGAATATCAGAGATTTTTCCTTGGTTAGGGCCAAATCCTGTTGTTTACACTCTAAGTTCTCTTAGCATCAGCACAATCATGATGTTCATCATTTCTGCTCTGTACAATGTGCACAGTACAAGGCAATGGAGTGCTGGGTGCAATGAGGCAACAGTTTCACAATGGGATTCTGGTGGCCTTATCCTGAGGAGCACCAGACCTAGAGTCAGACTGATGGAAGAAAAATGTCTGTGAAGGAGTGATGGCCCTGAGAAGACAGGATTCTGCTTAAATGCATTTTTGACCCTTGGACTTATCTGTTCGAGTATTTGCATAATGCAGCTGCTGGACAAAAGATGTGGTCGGTCCTTCTCAGTAACTGCAAGCAGCGCTTGATGAGAGCTGCCAACTCAGTTGACTATTGCAAGAGCAGCCCCTCAGAGCACTTTCATTCCCAGTCTGTCATCCTTCCAATTAATCTAACTAGTTTATTTTGATCTAGACAGTGAAAGACCAAGTATAATATTTTACTCCTATAACAATCATGAGAGGATGCAAGTGCCTGGAGGACCTGTTTCCTTGGCCTGACCATTGACACCAGTGTAGTCACTGGAAGTCCATTTCTTTCAGCAGATCTTCCACTGCTACCTAGCAGTATATTTGTGTCACTGCTTCAAGGGAAACCTCAGAGTCAGCACACTGCCAAGTGCTAGGTCTCACCGTTCTGCCAAATACAGTCTTTGTGATGAGATGGGAAGCAGAGGCTACAGTGCTCAGGAAGTGTGGTACAAACCCGTAACATCACCTTCCAGGTTGAAATGCATTTTGAGTTACTACTTTGCAATTGAGACTTTATAATGTTCCTGTTGGACTGAGCCTGCGGACCCGGAATCACAGTTATCGGTACTGTCAGCAACTCTCCCAGCAAACATGTTCTTGCGAGCAGCGTCAGCTCTCGTTTCTTGGAAGACGTGTCCAATGAAGCCTCAGCTTCCGGTGACATGTGGCAAACTTGCAGGAAGGCCTCATGTGGGAGGTGTCCTTGGGATAAGCCTGACCCTTATCTTACCAGCCAGCTGCAAGGGGATTATCTGGTTGCTCAGCTATGCAGCTGCAAACACTTTTGTGCTGGCTGGACTGCCTTGAGACCTTCCTCTTGTGTCGTTAAGCCAGCAAGAAAACAAGGATCGAACTACTCTGGTAAGTCAACAGAGCTACTTTCTGTTGTGGTTTTTTGTTGTTTTTTTTTCTTTTTATTTGGTTGACGGATTGCACAGAAAAGCACTGCCTTGTTGCAGGTGTGTGTAGTTGTTCTAAAGAACTTATAGCAGCTCACATGTTCAGTGGTGGCATGAGACTGCAATCCAAAGACAACTCACTGAGTCGCATCTTCCAGCATGGTCTGAGCTCCAGAAGGAGAGCATACACCTGGTGATTATTCACCTGCTGCAGGTGAATAATCCACTGATCTCCGTGTTTGGTGATCAGCATCCTCTCTGTTGGCCCAAGACTGCTTGTCGCTTCTTTCCAAAACTGGAAAGGCTGGGTTTTTTACTGTGGTGACAGTAAATTTATTTCTAAATCTCTTCTTGCAGTTTGAATGAACAAAGCTTTGCTTGCAGGTGTAATTCAGAGCTATGATAAGACATGAGCAGTTTCATATTCTAATTTTGGTTCCTTGACATAAATTTTGTTGACTACCCTAGTTGTGCACCTCTAATAATGCTGAAAATGCAAGCAGCTCTTGTACACCTCTGAGGACTAGTGAAAATTAATTTGATGGCTGCAGCTAAGCCTCCTAGTAGCCATCTGTTCATATCCCACCTCAAATCCAGGGTTGGAGAACAGGAAAATTCCTTCTCTTGTAATAGACCACGAATTTGCACAACGCCTGTCTTAACTCTGTTCTTTTTAGAGCTCTCACATCTCCTGTGAAGGACACCAAATTCACCCAACTTTAGAAACACATCCTCAGAACAAACCAACACTAGAGTGTGTGCTGTCTGCTTGCCTGGTCTTCACTTCATCGAGTCTCAGGGGAGTGTTTGCAGGTGAAGATGAACGGTGGAATTCTCTTCTTGTCTCTCCTTGGCTTCCTCCCATATGTGATTCCCACGTGCCCTGTGCCATGCAAGTGTGCCACCAACATTATTGACTGCACATCAAAAGGCCTAACTGTAGAAAAACTAGCAGCTGCTTTTCGCCCTTCAGCTGAAATTATCCACCTTGGATACAACCAGCTCACCTCTATTCCCAATGGGCTCTTTGACAACCTAAAGAGCCTCCAGGTAGTCTACCTACAGGGCAACCCTTGGGAATGCAACTGTGACATCCTCTACTTGCGCTCCTGGCTCCAGTGGCAGCAGAACCGGACTTTATACAGGGATGTGAGATGTGCCTCCCCAGCTCACCTGCAGGACCGGATCATTGCCTATCTGACAGAAGATGAAATCATCTCCACGTGCCAGTACTGGTACTGCACTCTGGCTCTCCTCTCTCAGATCTGTCTCTTCATCCTCCTTTTCCTCCAGGGTATCTTGGTTATCTTCATCATTGTCTATCTGCAGAAATTTCGGAGAATGACTGCTGAAGCTCGGAGCACCACTCGAGATCTACACCAGCATGTAGACACCTGGGTATCTTCTTCAAGAAGCCCCTACAACAGTGATTAACATCACAAGACTGAAGACCCTCCTCCCCCTTGGGTGGTGCTGTGCCAAGGTCATGTGGTTTGTGATATCCAGAGGGGACAATTCAGTGCAGCATCTGATCCTGACTGCAGTCCGAAGCAGAACTTGAACTGATCAGACACTTGCTGTATTTCTAAAGACCTGATCTTGTGTATTTTAATGCTTTAATACCCTTAGCATGATCTTGATTGCTTTGCTGAGCTGGAAGTGCTTCTAGTTTGGTAAACTAAGGAAATCGTAAATTACAGCAACTGCAACTGACCGAAACTCCTCCTAAATTCACAGGGACTCAACCCCTCCTATGCTAGACTGTTTCAGCCGTACTTTCCACAATGTTTCTGCTTGCATTGGGTCAGTGAGGACAGAAGCGGAGAGTAAGCTGTTAAGTACTGGACTAGGACAATAGAGAAAGACACTTTTCCTTGGTGCTACCACAGATGACCTTACTAACTCTGGAGAAAGTCTTCCCTTGCCTCAGTTTCCCATCAGTAAAAGGGAAAGGCTGTTTCTTCTTGTCTGATGCATCTTTTCCAATGTTCTTCTGGGGGAGGGAGAGGGTGTTTAGAAGCCTACCCATTTTTACCCTGTCTTCATTCCTTTTAATCTACTTAAGTTTTAATACTGACTTCAATGTGTACTGAGTCAGACTGGGGTCCTGTGCGTTTATGAGAAATTCATCCTGAAGACAAGAGTTGGTGAGACCAGAGGCTCTTTCTGACTGTGTTTGTATGGCACCTGGCACAAGAGAACTGGACTTTGGAGCCTCAAACTGCAAAACCCACTAATGTGCCTCCTGCTGGTTATGATGTCCCTTAATTATTTTTAGAAGGAAGCAAAATTGAAATAAAATAATGATGCACGATGATGTAAACAGCTTGGTTTTCCATTCTACACTAGATATCTCGCACTCTTTCTCTCTCCCTTACACTCAAACTTTGTGCCAAGCAAAACAAACACTCAGGGCAGATGGAGAATGTTGCCAACTCAGGGCAGGTGGAGAATGTTGCCAGAAGCGCACGGTAGAGTTAAACTTCAACAGCTGCTCGATCCCACAGTGGGCCGGTCTAAATGGAGAGTTTCTTCTAATTTCACTAAGTTGCTGTTTACTTTTGTATGTCCGGGGGGGGGATTGGAAAGGGACGGTGACTCCTTGGTGCAGGCACCGCTGTGGGCGGGCAGGGCCCAGTGCCCTCAGCCCCCACGGCGCAGGGGCAGGGAGGTGGCGGTGCCTCGCGCCGGCGCTAACGGTCGCTAGTTGGCGCTCACCGCCCTCAGAGGAAGGAAGGAGCTGGTCTGGGCGCTTATTAGTCCCGGGGTTTCTCTGCTTCAGGTTGTCTCGCCTCAGGGGTCTGCGCTAGCCCCGAAAGTGTGAAGTATTGCAGTGGAATAAGCCCCCGGTGCTTGAGTGGAGGCTGAGGCAGGAAGATGGGGTTCTCCGTGCGGTTGGAATCGCCCGCCACTGTGCGGAGGGAGGGCTGGCGTGTGGCCTGGCGGATGGCGTCGAAGGCTGAGGTTGATGTTGAGAATGCTGTGTGTGCCTAAGCCAGCCTGGCATGAGGTAAGCGATATAGCTCTGCCTCAGGAGGCCTCTTTTCTCTCCTTCCACTCTGTTCCATGTCCTTACAACACTAACCGTCTCTGGTATTAGGCCGACTGAATGTTGTAGTGTAGCACCCAAGGAAATGGAGCTCCAGCTCAGGTTTGTTTTTACTTCTGAGGACTGGAACTTGCTGGACTTTGTAGGCAATGCACCTCCTGCTAGGAGCTGTGATATACATACCCCTGCAATACCACCAGTGACTGTGCTTTCCAAGAATGGACACAGCTCCACCGAGTAGCCTACTCTGTGGTCATGCCCAAATCGATGCTCTCAAATCTCTGATTTTAAGTACTGTTTATCTGGGGGGATTTTTTCCCTTCTGAGGAACGAGCTTTCCATAGGAATAGGAGGCCTGTTTTCTGGCACATTCTTCCCCACTGTCTTTTTCCCAGAATCAAGATGAAGATGTGTAAGAAAGTAGCACAACCCACTGTCTTCCCTTAACTCTTTCCTTCTCATTTCTTTAGGTCAATTATACTTTTATTTTAGCTGTTTGATGCCTGTTGTTGAAGTCCCTTTACCAATTCATGCAAGGGATGTGGAAAGTCCTTTGCTTGTCCAATACTATTGCAAAGTGTACTAGTGCTGCAGAATGAGAACCTGATTTTGCCTGCAAATCTTTAGCTGAATTTACCTGGGTTAGAAGATGTTTCTAATGCACATTGGCAGGTACTGACAGTGCTACAGGCTCAGTTGCTGGGAGAGGTTGGACTGGGAGCAGGCACGATCCCAGCTCTGTGACTGCTGAGCTGCCAGCCTGTCAGCACTAACGTGGGGTGCTGAAAAACTTTTAGGACTTGGTGTGCCCACAGAGACAAAACAACTGCTGACTTTGGTTTCACTTCCCTGGAGAGACAGGAGGGGTCCTGACTCTGGATGGTTAAGTCTTGGCACATGAAGGGAAAAAGCCTTTCTGGCATCATTTGCACCTGTGAAGAATGTGAGCAGCCAGGGCAATGTGATAATGAATTACACTGAGCGCAGAGTGATTTGTGTGCCATGGGAAGCACGTCTAATCCATGAATCTAGAGCCTGCATGTCTTGGCTTCTCCTGGCTCAGAAAGCTGCACGTCACAGATGCTTTCTTACTCTGCTGGCCTGCGGAGGATCTGCTGTACTACTGCTGAAGGGAGATGTGGCTCCCTTTCTGTAGGGAGGGACTGTCCAATGCTGCGTGGTGGCTTCAAAGGGGAAGCAGTGGTGAAATATGGCACAGATAAATGCAAGCTATTCAGCTGCTTTGAAAATAACTTCCTTGTATCAAGGCTGATCCAACACCTGGGCATGCAGGATTGGGCTGCCAGGCCTGCAGAACAGGCTGTTGTATTGCCAAAGGTTCAGGGTGCTTTCAAGGAGCTCCATTCTCTGAAAGATACCGGGTTAAAAATCCCTGGGAAACCAAACCAAAGTGCTTTTGCAGCTGCCATGATGCAGACCTCCAAACCTGACATGTCCAAAAATCAGGTCAGCACTTCTCAGTGAAGGAGCAAATGGTTGGTAGCTGATGTTGGGGAAGGCCACTGGTTCTTCCTTCTTTCAAATGGCTTGTTTTTCAGGTATCCGCATGGTGACTCTTGCATGCTTTGCAGAGTAAAAGAAGTCTTGAAAGCAAAGCAAACTAATTTCAGAGCCTAGAAAATTTTAGCCTGTGATCCCACAGAGAACCAGTTTTTCAGTTGCTGTATCTTATGGTGATAGTGTTTATGTTGGGCTTCAAGATTGCTGCAGGTGGTTGTTCACAGATTGTAAACTACAGATTGGGTTCATGTAGCACCTGGGAACCTACCCCTATTGTTTTAAATAGACGTCCATAGTTTTTGTACCCTCATACCTGGGACATATAGATAACATAAAGTGCACATAAAGAATAACTTGTTATTATCCACTGCAGGGTTTGGTGACTGACAGCAGGCAATTCTATGCAACAGCTGGATATTCAGCAGTGCTTGGTGATCATATGGAGGGAAATCCTGGAGAAGCACGGCACGTCCCTGTCTCACGTAGTTACAGCTATATGCTGTGCTTGTGTCCCTAGTAAGAACATTCAATGGATGTCTTGGTGGCAGCCTGTTCTCGGATTTATTGCATTGGGTACATATTAAAAAAGACATTTTTCATGACCATTAATATGAGGCTGCCTCGTCATATTCAAAGCCCTCATTTCCCTTCAGGATTGAAGTATGCAGGGCATCCCAGGGAGAGTGCCAAGTAAAGCAGTCTTGATTCCAAATCATGGGACATCTTGTCTATCCTAGGGTACATGGGAGAAGAACTATTTTAGAAATGCTTAGGAATGGCTTTTACTTTTTTACTGTATTTGCATATGAAAAATGAGGCTCCCTTAGGCTCACAAGCCTGATTTCAGAGGGCTTTAGCAGAGAGCACACGGTCTAATTTAACAGGTTTCTGCAAACAATTAGTTGTCTTGGGTAAATGCCTTGAAAGCTGCAAGTTGCAGTGTTAAGGTTTGTTCTGAAGATAGCGTGTGCACACATACTGTAGGTTCAGATAAAGGTATATGTTCCCTGGAAGGACAGGAAAGAGCACTGCTGAAGGACATAAAAGATTTCAGTGGGTTTAGTCCAAAAAAAAAAAACCCAACCTCAAATCACCCCCTTAAATTCACAAGTGATTTTTTTTTTTCCTATTTCTTTAGGAAACAGGTCTGCTGCCGCTCTGAAATGTTTGTGACTATTGAAAGCAGAATATGCCGGGAAGTATTTCTTTGTATTTCCACAGGAAGATTAACCTGAGAGTTCTGAAAACAAAATGCTAAGAATGCTCTCTATGGATGCCTAATAGTTTAGGCTCTGTAGCACTATCTACCATCCTCATCTGTAATAGCTGATGATCACTTCTAACCTGCCCTGTCACAGCTGTTTGATGACATATCAAATTCATTCTTTTTGCATGGAAATAGATCTCTGCTCATTCAAGGAAAGGCCCATCTCCAGAGCTGTTACGCACAATGACGTATAATTTGTGTTTGCTCGGAAGAGGGCAGCAAATCGCTTTTAATCTCCTGTTTACTTCTACTAGGAGAAACGAGAATTGCGGGTCTTGGAGACGGTGAAGGCAAGAGACCAATGAGACAGACAACAATGCTCTATAGTCAGTTGCTCAAGTAGCAGACATTGCTTTTTGAACCTGTAGATACTAATTTAACAGTTCTTTTTCTGTTGGTGTTTCAAAATATCGGTCTGAAACTGAGAGGGGAGGAAGGTAGGCATTGTGTTGCTATGGCTATGGTGGAAACAGTGTTGGTTCTCTGTTGGATGTTTAGACTGATGAGCTTTGGAGAGCTGAAATCCAGCTTTGACAGGTGTGGTGAAAAAAATCTTGCCCATCATCACTGGGTGGTGAGAGTAGTGGGTTTTTGCTGGCATGTCTGTTGGAGATGGAAAAGTGCCTGAAGGATGGGTGGGAGGTAGGTGCTCTGAGAATAACCCAAAGTGAGGTAGGATAGAGGTGCAGAACAGCTCAGTTATTGAGATTTGTTCTGTGCATCCATGGGACAGAAAAAGCAGAGGTTGAACAGGCAAACATGAGCACCCAGGGAATTGAAATATCCCTGCACTGGGAGGAGCTGTGAGGTGCTGAAGTCTCCTCTGAAGTACTGTGAAATACCCACGTCTCCTCTTACGAGCCATAGCCCTTGCCTTGGTTGTCTCTTATGGGCTGTGCCTGTACTTGGGAAGCTTTTTCCACCTAGGGCTTTTACCTCTGGCTTTCTCAAGCTCACCAAGAGGTGGTGTGAGTGCCCACACTTGTTCTGCATCTCCATTAACTGATCTTTCAACACAGAGTTAGTAAGCTAATTTTTTTCCCAGGATGAGACATTAATTCGCTCCCATTGATCGTGGCCAAAGAAGAGAGCTCAAATGGAGGTTTTATTGCAGAAACAATGGACCCCTTATGTGCTGTGTCATGATCTCTGTGAGTGAACCTGCTGGTGAAATGAAGGCTTTTCCCCAGGCTGTTTTGTACCTTTCTCAGGTGAATCTTCATATTAGATCAGCTGCCTGGACTCCTGCAACAAGAGAGAAGGGAAGTAAAGCATGAGATCTTTGTTCCATGGGGATGTGAGACAAAATGACAGTCAGTGGGATTTGGGTTTCATATTTAGTTTCCATAAATCCCCATCTGCTGCAGTGAGATTGTCCACACGAAAACCTGTGGAGCAGAGGGCAGTTTTTCTGTGCAGCTGTACGTGTTTTTCTGCCTAGTAATGCTTCTCTCCGGTCCACTCCCAAGCCTCCACCCTGGGCTGGCTGTTCACTTCAACCCAGAGCTGGCATCATCATTCTTGTCTCATCCTTAGCTCTCCTGCGAGCTGTTGCCTATTCTGTTGGTACCTGCTCTTTACCATCCTTCCCAGTGCTGTCAGTATTTCTCAAGTTGTACATAAAATATAGCTTGTTATTCTCCCACGCTTGGTCCTTCGCTGGCCAAGCCGCACCAAAATCATCAAACTGATTAATTTGATGATCCAGTGCAGAAGTCTTGCTTTTAAAGCCATTAGTGTTCTTGATCACTTCCTCTCCTCTCATCCTCTCTGCCACTATCTATCAAGAGTGGCATTTTATTAATCCTTTTGCTGCTTACCTCTTTGCCTAAGACTGGCAAAAGTGCAAGAAGCAATGTTGTAATTTCTGTGCCGACTACCCTTATATGAAGGGAAACTCCCTCCAAGTGCTGTGCCTGAAATTCAGTGTACAAATTCCCATGCAGTTTCCTACAGTGCTTCAGACAGACTGGTTTATATCTGTCCACTGCTGGTTTGGGCCTGAGCATAAAAAGAACTGTAATATTTTCTATTTCTGTGTTGAGTGAATGAGGCACCCAGGGAGGAGGAAAAGAGATACATTTATATAAGGTGAAGGTGGAGACAGGGGGAATGGCATCGCCTGCAATTCGAAAATACACCATGAGATGTATTTCCATGTGTGGATCTGAGAGAAGGCTCTGCAAAAAGCGCCATGTGGTTTGAACTATGTGGTGGTGTTCACACTCTGGGAGAAGTTGTGCTCTGGGTAAGTTGTTGTGTGTTGCAATAAACCAGTGCCCTGGTTTCTGTTCTAGACCCTTGGGGAAAAAATGACGTGGAGGTGCAACTGCTGAAAACATGTGTAACTTGAAGGCAGTGAAGTGAAATCCCAGCCCTGCTCTGTTCTGCCACAGACATCAGTAAAGGCAGGGTTCACTGAAGGAGCCTTTGGAGTGTGTACTGGCTGTGCACACAAACTGCCAAGGTGAACCTCTTATTTCACGAGATCCAAGGCAGGAAGGCACGACTGTGGAGCAAGGGTACTTGATTGTGCACGTCTTGGTAGTGTAACGTTAGTTACGTACAACAAGGCAAGTATTTCTGAAACCACTGAAATCATCTGACTACTGTCAAAATGAGAGGAAATTGGGATGAAAATTGGACACTGTATCCTCTAAACTTGTTCCAGTAGTTAATTAGCTGTGGAAAAGTTGGCATGTAACTTCAATCTCCGTTTGTCTGTGAGTTTCCAGCATTCCTACCTTGCCTTTATCTGTAGATGTCTGTGGGGCCCCATGTGCTAGGCACTCTACATTCCCAGGGATGGGAAATTGTGAAATCCTTGTGGGATGGGAAATTATCTCAGATATTTCCCATTTAGATAGGGGAAAAAGAGTCTATCTTGAAAATGATTCATCTGAAACCCAGAGCATACTACTGGTGCATTCATCTCCATGTTCACCCTCCTGCCTACTAGCAAACCACTTGAATTTCAAAATTAAAGTTGTCATCTGAAAATTTGATCTCCAGTATTTGTGAACTGGAAAGCAGACATCTAAACAAGTCCACTGATTTATATATATATATTAAAATCCCTATCTTAAAAACAGATACTTATACCAACTCTTCCTGGGTCTTGACAAGTGAGGGGTTTCATATTAAAATAGTAATTTGCTGAGTGGTTTCCACCAGTTCTGTATCTTGCACAGAGAAGAGGGTGTGTCTGTTGATGTGTCTGTCACTGCATGTGATGAGACAGCAGAGAAACAGAAAGAGAAGGATGAGGTAAAGGACTACCAGTGACTTCATGGCCTAGAGGGCTGTTGCTGCTGTTGATAAGTGGCTTATGGTTCCATTTGGAGCCAAGCCTCTGTGGCATAAAACGTCCTGCAGGAAGCTGTATCTTGCCTAAGTTACAGATTTATTTTTGCTTTTCTGTGCAGGTGGATCTACCTGATGGAAGCAGTGCAGGTTTGACAGCATTTGGGTTTATTCCCCTGGAAAGTAGAAGACTTTCGCTGCTCAGAGGCTGAGAGTTTATTAACCACAGCGATCCAGCAGGCCTTGGAAGGACTCCCAGGACCCCTGGAGGTGCTGAGCTGCATGTGTTGACACACTGGGAGTCCAGCACTGGCTGTGTTTCTCTTATTTCAAAGGACATGTCAGTCAGGGAGGGAATATCTCCTCTGTTGGGACGCAGCTGGAGTGCATATCAAATAGGAGCTTTTGCTGGGGTAGGGGGGCAGGAGGCAGCCTCTCGCGTGGAAGGGAAGGGAACAGGGAGGGATCCTGATGGCTGATCCAGTGTAGGGATGGCCTGGCATTAGTGCAGTCAGGGGCCTTGGGCTCCCAGCCCACTGTGAGCAGCTCCGGAGATGCTGGGATGGTGTCTCCTTGGGCTGTGCTGTGGCAGCTGGTGGGGGAAGCGGGTGGGATGTGATGCTGAGCTCAGGTGCTGTGCAATTAACAGCTGCACCCTGCCAGGTCCCGGCATCCCCCTGCATTGGCACCAGCAGGGTGTAAGGAAACTCAGTGCTGAAGTAGACTGGTATGGGGATTGACATCTGTGCCCGGGCCAAGAAGCGTGTAAAGCTGGGAGGCTGTGTGGAACTGCTCTCCTTCCTGCTCTTAGCCAGCAGGAGCCTTGTGTGAGCTGTGCTGTGGTTTAATGATTACCCATTAGAAGAGATAACTTACTACAGTATGGAGTACTATCTTGTATCCTTCTCTGGAGCACTTCTGAATACTTGGGCCATAAGTGGGTTCACCAGTGTTCCCTGTAACAAATGAGACAGGCTGTTTCCCACCTGGCATTGCAGGGTTGGACTGATGCCACAGGGAGTTTACCAAGGTTATTGGAGGGCATTGTGTCTGGGGCACCCACGCTAGCTGCCCAGGGTGGCCAACACTAACCCATCCTCAGAGGTCTTTTCCCTCAACTTGCTGAGCAAGCAAGGTCTGAGCTGAGTGCTATGGAGATGAAGTCATCTCTGAAAGACGTGTGGGAGCATTCACTGCTGGCTGTCCATCAGCAGTTCTAAACTGCCTGGAAAAGCTTTTCTCATTCAGCTAGGGAGGAAGAACCTCACTGCAGAGTTTATCATCAGTGCTACTAGTAGTCAAAGCAAGCTGAGAGCAAACAGCTCTCGGGATGTAGTCTGTGCACACAGTCAGGAAAACAACCAGGAGTGAGCAGACAAAAAAGAGCTAGACCTGACGGGCAGTTTCCTGGCAACAAGGAGCTTGATCTGGGCTGATCACTGAGTATTTGCAAATGCTGAAGCAGTTGTTGCCTACTGAGCTGGCCTAGTTGTATCCTCAGCAATTCCTACAGATGGAAAATGAGTGGCAAGAATAACAGAGGAGGGAGGATTTGGTTACAGGCTCAGAGAGGAATGCCAGGATTTCCTTGCCTGTCTTGGCGCTAGCTTGCTGCTGCTCCTGCTCTGCCCTCCTACCTTTCTGGTTAATCCAGCCCTGATCCAGAGTCTAGTGCAGCAGGAAAGGGAGGCTCCTCTGCACCCAAGTCCGTGTATGCTAAGCTGTACATAAAAGAAAACATAACATATATTGGAACTGCTGCACTTAAGCTTGTAATGGAGAGAAAAGCAGTAGAAATTGTGGGCTGCCGTGAGACACCCTGCAGCTTCACAGTAAAACAGCTTTTGCAGGGATTTTGTGAGCAGAAGGAAAAAGTTGAGGTCTATTTTACTGAGTAGAGTTATCAAGAAACTTAATCTAGAAAGTTAATCTCAGAAGTATGCTAAGTTTGAACATGTGTAAGTGCGTGCTTTGAGAATTGTGAATGAAGAATACTGGGCAGAAGGAGAGGATGTATCTGTGGTTCAAAGCAGGGGCAAGGATATACCTCCTGCCTACAGCTTGGCTATGCAATAAACTGAAAAACTATTTCTTTGCTTTTGAAATACATTTGCACTAAGTGGCATGGCTTTCTCAAAATGTTTTCCTTGGCTTGTCCGATGCCTCCTGGCCTCTATTTCTTCTTTTTTCCTTTCCCTATTCTTTGCAAACAATTCAGTTTGAACCTTACTTTACTTTGTTTAGGTTTAGTATTTCCCTCAAATATTTAAGTCTATGATTCTTATCTTGAGGAGTAAGCCAAAGAATTGCAGAAATTCTGTGTTAAAGTCTTGCCCTCCTTTTGCTACATAGAGGCTTCCCCGAGAAGAGTTGTCAGCTTCCCAGCTGTTTTTTATTCCATCCTAACACAGCATAAAGGATTTGGTCTGCTACCTTTTGGATGGTAGGACACTTGCACTGTTCATTCTTTTACCTACCTTGTGATGAACCTGCTGTTTTAGGAAGTGTGAGGAACATACTTCGTAAAAGAAGAATACCTATCTCATAGATACTTCTTATCAACAGATCTGAGGGCTTTGCCAAGCTGGATATGAGTTGCTACCTCTATTGTGGAGATGGAGAAACTGAAGCAGGGAAAGTTTTTGGATGTGCCTTCTCTGACAGAGCACATCCGCAGCAAAGCTGGGATTGAACACCCCTGCATCATGCACCAGCTTCCTGGGAAGTGGGAGGGAAGGACGTGCAGCCCAAGGTGTCTGTCTTGTATGTAGCTCTTCCTTGCTTTCTTCTCAATGATTTGCACAGTGCAGAAGAGGGACTGTGTTCCCCTGTTCCCTGTTAGTTAAGTTAATCATCAAGTTCCCTCTAGGTTTCAGTGAGTGAGACTGGAAGAGCTGGTGTTACAGGCTGATACTAGGGTCTTGGGGGCAGTGTCCACCTCCAGGCCCTATGCTTAGATGAGCAGCTGCTGCCACCTCACAGAAGACTCAAAAAATGATACCATGAGTCTTCTCAAAACATTCAAGCCCTGGGTGTTAGGGGAATGACAGGAAACAAGGGAATCTTTTGATGTGCGATGCAGCTGGGAGGTGTTGCACCAGGAAGAGATCTCTCTAACTTTGGTCTTGTTGAGCATCAAATGTGTTCTGTGGTCTAGCAAGGTGCAGAACCAGCAGTGGGAACAGAGGTCTCCAGCCCCAAACACGCTTCACTCAAGTGTGCACTGAGGTATGGGGCAGCGTCCTCTTTCAGTGTGGAAGGGAAACCAAATCCTGCTTTCATCAGGTCTGCATGGCCTTGGAGTAACTTCATTTCTCTCTGCTATGCTGCAGTGATGCACTCAACGACTCTGTGAACCACCACATCCACTGACAGATGTGTCTTTGAGCCCCTTCAAATCCTCGGCCATTTTTCCTGGAGGCTGAGATAGAAAGGCACTTGTGATGCTCAGGGAAGGGAGGGCAGGGTGCATGCCTGCCCTGTAAGATAATGCATCTCCACCCACGCCTGGCATGGCTGTGTTTTTCTAGCTCTTTTGTGGTTTTGTAGTTCTCCCCGTGTGCTCTCAGACCCTGCTCTGGCTATCACAACTGGCTAAATCTTTCTTGCGTTCCTCCCGCAGGACCCAGGCACAAGCCCAGCCAAGCTTTTCATGTATGTCTGTAGATGGACCTTTGCCCCTATGGTTTGCCTGGCCCCCTCTTCACCCGTGGACAGGCACTCCAGTGCATGAAGTGGACATTTTCCAGCCCTGAGCTGCCAGAGTTAATTAACCTTCTGTTAAGGCCAGGCCAGTCTTTCTGGGAAACTAGATCCATTGGATTGTGCATTCCACAAGCCTCTTTTTGCCTGACATCTCGTGTATCTGTACAGGAAAAATCCACTTCTTCCTCCATATACTTGTGTTTTGGGTTTGGAAGGGGCAGAAGCCTGGGGAAGAGAGAAGGGATCAAGTTGCCCAAGTCTCCCTGCTGTCAGCAGCTGCCAGGAACTCTCCATGGGAGAAAGCCAATCCAAAGCTGCAGGAGATCACAGAATCACAGAATCGCTATGGTTGGAAAAGATCTTTAAGACCATCAAGTCCAACTATTATCTAACTCTACCAGTGCCACTACTACACCATATACTTAAGCACCGTATTTAAGACGGCTTTTAAATACATCCAGGGACGGCGATTCAACCACTTCCATGGGCATCCTGTTCCAGTCTTCGATAACCCTTTTGGTATAGAAGTTTTTCTTAATGTCCAACCTAAACCTCCTTTGGTGGAACTTGATGCCATTTCTCCTTGTCCTGTCAGTCGTGATTTGTGAGAAGAGATCACCCTCCAACTCTCTACAAGCCCCTTTCAGGTAGATATAGAGAGCAATAACGTCTCCCCTCAACTTCCTTTCTTCATACTAAACAACTCCAGCTCCTTCAGCTGCTCCTCATAGGACTTATTCTCCAGACCCTTCACCAACTTTGGTGTCCTTCTCTGGACCCACTCCAGCACCTCAATGCTTCTTGACCACCCTGGGTACACTGCTGACTCATGTTCAGCTGGCTGTCAATCAAGATGCCTTGGCTCTTCCTGGATGAAGGGTGCATACCTACAGTTTTCCCCATCTCCTCTGAGAAAGAGCAAAGTCTCTCCTTCATTGCAGCAGAGCTGTCTCAGTACAAGGCACCTGCCATAATATCCTAGAAGCGTCTTGGCATGACTGGTCATAATGTTACTTTCCAGCTTCACCCTTGTCCTTTCTGTTCCAGCAGATATACCCCACTTTCAGAGGAAAGCACCAGGCTTTCCTCTGTTTGATTTATGTGGCACTACTGGTCAAACCCCTGCAGAATAATGTTCTGAACGACATTACCCTTTGGGGCCATGGGGCCCAATTCCTTTCTGTGCCTTGAGGTTTCAGAGATCCTTGAGATACCGTTCTCCAGACAACCTGTGGAGATGGAAGCCAAGGATTGACTGGACTAACTGAAGCATGCTGGACTCCAGTGGCTATGTTCTTGGACAAACCGTAGAGATGAGTGTTGTATTCGTCTCTGGCTGATCCTTATTTTACAACAAAACAGTCCTTTTGCAGCGTGCCCAGTACATCTGTGTGCTTTCAGGCTTGTGCCACCTGCGTCACTGTGCTCTGTCTCGTGATGGGTTAGTGCTTGTGCTGGAGGGAACAAATGCTGGGCTGTTCAGTCTCCCAACATAGATGTGTCTGACTCCCATCGGTAATGTGCTGTATAAGGCCGTTTATCTCCTCCTCTGTGGGGCAAAATGCTCCCTTCCAAAAGGCCCTAATCAAGCAGAACGCTGGCCAGACCTCTTCCCGTTAACTGAGCCTGTCTTTCCTTGTAAGAAAAAGAAGTCTAATCACGCTGTCTTCCAAAAATAATAATTAAAAAGTATAAGCTTGCATGAAAGCTCGTTATGCTCTGGAGAAAGAAAGATAGGGACCTTTTTGACTGGTGCTAGGGGCAGGACACAGAGTTGTTTGCTTATGCAAAAAAAAGGCCAGAATTTACCTGTATGGTCCACTCCTGTTTGGATAGAGGCTGCAAATCTCCTTTTTCCCATCTAATGCTGTGAGTGAGTTGCAGTAAATCAGGACAAGCTGAGAGGGTTGGTTTTTTTTTTTGTTGGTTTTGTTTTTCGGGGTGGGTTATGGTTTTGGTTTTTTTTTTTATTTGAAAGGGTCTTGATTGTCCAGCTATTTTTCTCCCTTGGTGCTGCTTCACGCCACTTCTGACTTTGATTAATAGGTCTCTGAATAAAATGTTAATCTAACTAGGGGTCCTTGGCCCAGCCCCCCTGCCCTCCATGCCGTGCTCCAGAAATATCAGAGAAAACACACAGAGGTTTTGTCTCCCTGCAGAGCACTTGTAGCTTTTGATTAATGGGTGGAAGGGCCCAGCTCCAGGTTTGTGGCATCTCTCCCGGCTGTAGAAAAATAAGCAAAAAGTCACCAAACATGACACAGAGAAGGAAAGTCCCTGAAGCTGCAATGAGAAGAGAGAAATGAAAGAGAGCAGCTTATAACTCAAGATGTACCCTGCTGAAGTGAGTCTGAGTTCAGACCTCCATCTCCACTTTAACCTTTCTTTATAAGGAGCTCAGACCACGTTGCCGGGTTCAGCAGTTTCCAAGCTCTGGGGTGTCTTAACCTTTAATATCTGCATCATGAGCTACTCTGCACGTTGCCCTGGGCTGGCACTTCATGTGCATGTGTTAAGAGTGGCTAAGATGGCTTACTGGAAAAATGAGACCTTACACTTCAAACAGGGCACGTGTTTCCCCTCTTCCCTTTCGAACTCTTGCCCATTCTCTGAAGCAAACTTCTTTTGGAGCTTCTGAAATGATCAGAAACATGTGTTTCATTCCTGTTTTCTGGCCAGTACTGAACTCAAAAACGCTATTCTTGTATTATTTTCATATGGAAGTCAGACCTGCTGGAAATTTGCTTGTTCCCTCAAGGTGGATGTTTTGATGGAACTACATACATAAGAAGCTCCTCATGTGAAGGCTTGTCCACACAGGGCAATTAGGTTCTAGTGGGTCAGAAAGTTGAACTGAGCTATTACGCTAGAGTATCCATTGAAGGGACTCATCAGAAAAGCTATTGCTGAGACAAGCGTTAAGTAATGGTGTGGGATGTGCATAAAGCATGAAGGAGAGTGAAGACTGCTATGTGTACCATCTTACAGCTCCCTTGCCATGCAACCCTTCTGTTGAGCAGTTAGTGCTCTGCTCTGTTCCTCAATCTTTCAGTGGAATAACTGGAGTAAAGCTTGTATCGCTTAGTTGCTGGTCACAGAGCTGGAAGATACAGGTTGAGCTGTAAGGCTGGTGGGACTTCTTGTACATGTGCTCAGTGTTACAGCGCTCTAACTAGAGAAAGGCTCACGCTATCAAGAAGAAAGGTGGGGGGGGAAGATTCCATGAATATTTTGAGCTTGGATTTTTTGGTTAGGATATGTAAAGGGCTTTAAATTGTGCAGTTGCAATATTCTCTTACACCAAGGAAAAATCCTCAACTACTGGAGATACCTTTCAGTTACGAAAAATCAACCCTGATATCAAAAGATTTATGCTTTCTATACCTGCAAGGAATCAGTGAAACTGTGGCCTTTCCTGGCACCAATTGGGGATCTCAACTGTCTCTGTATGGACTTCTCTTGGCATCTCCCTGGAGGCCTCGTCAGTCCTTGACGGGCCTGTCATCCAACTCACTTGACAACTGACATGCCTGGAGGATGCAGCCGTCCCTGCTGACAACAGCTTTGTTTCCCATGTGATGGATGGCTTTGTGGCCCAAGCTTCGCCATTGTCCCCTGGCCTGTGGCCTTGCTTCAGTGATTCTTATCTCTGTCCTGGGCATCCACTCCCTGCAGCAAAGGTGAGCAGTTGCCAGTGCTGCACCTTCTCCCTAGGTGCCTCTCCAGGATCGGGATGGGGGAAGGACAACGGGCACCCCCTCGAGATTGAGTGAAGCCAAACTGTGCTGTTTACCCAGGCCTGTGTGGCATTTGGCTCTTATCGATGACGGGAAGGCAGATACGAGGGATTCTTTTCATTAGTCAACAGTCAGTTGTATAGGCAATGTGGAAGTGCCCGTGTAATTACCGTTCTCTGGCTCTCACACCCCTATCTTGTAAATCACCAATCCATCACAGCCTTGGTCCTCGTATTGTTCTATAATTAACTGGACAAACTACAGGAGCATTGTCATGGCTCCCCATTTACAGAGGAGGGACAAAGACTTGAAGGAAGGTTTCAGGCCCCTTCAGCTTTTTTCCCCTCTTGTGTTGAACTCTTTTTTTTTTTCCCTGTATCTTCTGATCCATCTGTGACTCTAAAGATGTCTCACCTGCTTCTCTGAATGAGCACTTATTTGCAAACCTACAATCAACACAGAAGGACTGGCCACAAAAGGACAGACCTAAGGATTTTAACCCTTCTCGTTCCAGTACAGATGTGTGCACGCGTGCTCACTTACTCCCTAGTTCAAGAAGCAGGTCCATTCTTTTGAACAGGTTTTGGCCCTTCTGCTAATGAAAATGGGCTGCAGTTGCCACATCCATTCCTTCACGATAATATGTTGAGTATTTAGCTTGTAGCAAACAGTCTGTTTATGAGTTAGACACTCCCTAGGACTGGATTATGTGCTACAAGGGAAATGGAAGATTTCCAAAGGGTGTGGTAGTGCAAAGATTTGGGGAGTTAGTGATACTTTGGTGTTATTGACCCAGGAAGGTAGATAATGTGTTTCAAGGTTCCGTATGGCTCTGAAGGCTATTAAAAAGTTTGATGTGGGCTCTGGAGTGTGGAGAGAACTGGCAGTGATTTGGGGTAGTAAAGCTGTTTTTTGTAAACTGAATGAGGCTGTCATGCTACTGGGCAGCATGGAGAGTTTGTTGAACTCTGCATGGAGATGAAGGAAGAACTTTCTCCAAGTTGAGTCGTCTTACTTTGAAAGACTGCTCCTGACAGCCTTTGGAGGGGATATTCTGCTTCATTGCCCAGTGAGAGAATAGAGAGCCATGGGTGAATCAGGAGAACCAGACTAAAGCTCTACTCTTCTTGCTTTATCTTCTTTTCTCCTCTTGTCTACAAGAATTTCATTACTTCAGAGTAGGGTGTTTCTTTCACTTTGGCTTACAGCACCTGGCGTGCTGTGGCCCTGTTTTCAACTGGTAGCTTTAGACACCGGAGCACTACAAATAACAATGGTTTATAGACTCTCTGTTCTCTTCCCCCACAAAGTTTTAGAAAAGGTCACAGTTCTCACTGCTGCTTTGACAGCAGAATTTAGTCTTTGTTGATAGTGTCACACAGCCAACTTTGCTGACCCCATGGGCATCCCTTGGAGCAGGTTTTGGCTCAGAGGCTGAAGATCTACTTTTCTTCCTTATTTGAGGTGTCAGGTAAGTCTGCTGGATGAAATGTGTGCCTTTATGTTCTGGTAGGCCAGGCCTTATAATGAAAAACAACCATTGCTTATTTAACCTCCATCTCTAAAATCTTCTTTTCCAGCTCTCGTGAGCTGTAAATTAGAGCTGTCCACCCCACAGAAACTCTGGAGAAGTGACCTGAGACTGACCTCCAAGCCATGGGGCACTTCTTAGTGCTACCTGCATCCCAGTGACCAGGTCACCTGTATTAATATCTGAGTACATTGAATTCCCTCTTATGAGGCCAGTGAAGCACAGGGTGTCTAAGCTCTGCTTGGAAAAAAGGCTTTGCCACTTCAGTACGTTTGAATGGAAAGGGGAAGACCTGTTCATGTTTATTTTACAACCCCTTTTATTGACTTGATTTATAGCCTAAGGCTGTGAGTTAATTGAAGTCTAGCACAGGAGAGGGCACCTGGGAAAAGGAGGTGCTGCAGTGCCACCAAAGGGAAAACACGCAGGAAGGTACTTTTATAAAGCGTGATTTGTTGCACACTCTGGCTCTTGCTCTATGACAGCAAGCCAAGCTCTTGCCACCACAACTGGTTGTGCTGGCTCAGGGAACATCCTTAGCACACTGTGGGTGGCGAGGACAAGAGGGGCAGAGGTTAACCAAGAGAAGGTGCTTTTTCTTGGTGTGCCCTTCATTAAAGCATCCTTCTGCCTGTCTCTTATGGGTGAAACCTAGTCACCTGTATAAGTGCGACTGTCATCGCCTTCTCTAATGGAGACCTGATAGGGTTGTTCCCATGGCCTGAAAGCGGTTGCCTTTCAGTGCACACCTCCTGGGCCTGCGGAGCAGGTGCCAAGGCCACCTCTCCTCTTCTGCACCTGAAGTGTGGGATGAAGTGAATAATGCGCATTTACATGAGACAGGCAACGAAGCAGGGCTTTTACTCAGGTCAGCTGGCTCCAGGACAGGTCTGAGAAAGGGCTTCTTCAGCACAGTGCTGCCCTAACAAAGAAAGAGGAAATAATATTACAGTAGGTATCCAAGGGCTAAGCCTGTTGTAAGCTGGAGAGTGACAGATTGATCTGGAGGGGCTGCCTCACCCTTTTCTGTGTGAGAAACAGTGTTGGGGCTGGGGACTTTTTCACAGCCCCCTATTGCAGGTGCTCTGAGCCTCCTCTGGCTGCTCTGGAGCTGTTGGGTATGGGGACAGGCTGTAGCTGGATGTATCTCTGCTGCATTTTCTGAACTGGTGGGGCATGAAATCCCTGGAATGAGAGAGATGTGCTGCTTCTCTGAAGCCATGCTGAGAAAGGAGTGTTTCTGTCCTGAGAGAACCCCTGACAGGCCAAAGGCAAAGTTACAGTGACTTCTCTTGCTAGGCTGGCTCTGCCACAAACACATAGAACACTCTATTTTAAGCTATTTACAGTGTCCTGTATCATAAACAGTACTGTGCAGCCACTCTGTCCTTTACTAGGACACCCTTCCTTGCTCTGGGAAGGTCTTTTTAGCCTGGATTTTCACCAGGGAGGTCAAAGGGAGTAAAGGTGCTGTCAAATGAACTGCAAGGCTTTCTTCCTTTCCCAGACTTGCCTGGAGCAGGTACCATGTCTTCATTCCTTGCATGGCTCTTTCAGTAAATTCCAGCTGAATGGCATGGAGCAGCCATGTGCTGCAGGTATGGAAATCAAAAGAAGGTGAGCTTGTTGAATGATGAATATCATCACGTCCTCGCATCCCAGTGTTCCTTACTAAAAGGGACCACCTAGCCCACCTCGCTCCTTTCACATAATGCTATCTTACAGCTTGGAAAGGAAGCTTTAAGATAGCCATACTCTTTTCCACATAAACTGATACAGCCAGAAAAAGTAGCAAATCTTTGGATGCATACACCCTTCTTAAAATCTGATTCCAGTCTCAGTAAGCTTTTCCATCTATAGGATGTGTGATCTCATTTCTGGGCCTCAGAAGTATAGCTTGAGGATTGCTTCCTTTGTATTGCACAAACTTGGTACTGAGCACTGTAGATCAAATACCCTTTCCTTCAGGAAGCCCTGTCCTGAAGGAAGGCACAGCTTGCAAGTATCCCATGTCCTTTGGGCCTTAGTTGTATTTGCACTACTGTCCTGTGACAAAGTTGTGCCTTTTTTGTTTGTTTTAACCTACTTCAGCTGCTTTTAGGAGGAGCCCCTTTAGAAAGAGGCCTTGCTGGAAATGAGAATCAATTTCATAACTTAGGTTTTGTCTGAATGGTGTAAAGAAATGTTGAGATCAGCCAGGCCAGAGCAAGCAGAGCACGTTATTCGTGGCATATTGCTGCACTGGTCCTTTCCCTACCCTAGAGGAAAGGTCTGCAGTCCAAAGGCTAGAACACCTTTAGCAAAGAGCCCCTCTTCCTCTCACCTTGTCCCCTTCATCAGCGTTATGGGGGAAGCTTCCCTGCCAGTGACAGCAGCAGTGCCCAGGCAGCTCCTGCTTTATCACCTAACCTGCAGTGAAAACCTGAGTCCTTGGGCAGCTGAAGCAGGATCCTGCTGGACCAGGCAGCTCAATGGGGCCCTGTGGAGCTGAACCTTCTAAATTCTCAGTCCGCTCTTCAGCTCACGGGAGCTCTTCGTCAGGGATCCGTGTTCCTAATTCATCACCAACTGACATCAGCAGGAAATAAAAAGAGCAATTTACCCTTTGCTTCTCCTGTGCAATGAGCCCTTTTCTTTAAGCCATCAGTCCCTTTATCTTATGCCATCAGAGTGGCTGCAGTATAGCTTGTTTTCATCTGTCTCTGAACATCACTTGAACTTTCAGGGCACTTGTTTAGCCCTAGTCAGATAATCTCCTCTTTCACTCCGAACAAATAGAGCGCTCCTGGGCTGTTGCTGCTCTTCCCCTATGCCATTGTAGTGCAGGAATACAGCGGCTGATATGCTTCAGTATGTGCTGAGGGGACCGTTCACTGAAGACAAAACCACAGATGCTGGTGATTTTTTTATTATTTTTTTTTTTTAATACCTTCGGCTCAGCCGTGCCCTTGCTGACTTGGAGAGGGGCTGGGAGTGACAGGAATGCTAGGGCTCAGAATGGCACTCAGTTATCCCATGTCCGTGATTTTGCAGTGCCCACGTCATCCCTTTGCGGACATGTGGCTGCCTGTAGTACCTGGTTAGGCTGAGGAGAGGGAAGGAGTTTCTTATGTCAAGGGGTGGTACATTGTGTATGAGGCCTTCCGACACACGCTGGCAGAGGCCTGGGGTCTTTCTCCCACTTGCTGCTTCCATCAGGCGAGTCCTCCAGCCGCTGGTCGGCAGAGGGCACCAGCAACCTGGAGAGAGTCCTGGGGGTGCACTTGCTCTGCTACTTCCACCAGCGAGCAGGCCAGGAAAAAGGGATGTCCTGCTCTGGGGCAGATTTCTCTGCCATTTGGTTAGAAACCTCTTTCATCTGGATCTGCCCTCCAGCTGCTCACTCCAGCCAGGCAGACTCGGGGAATGGCTCCGGGTGCTGTTCCCTCGAAAGGATTCCCTGAATCCCATTGCTTGCCCTTGGGGCTCGTGCGCATAGACACAACCATGTCCCACTCACCTCTGCTGCCAGTGACTGAAGCAAATGTTGACAGGGTCAGTGACCAGACCAGATCCTTCTGCCTTTCCATTGCTTCCTGCTTCAGGTAACCTGGAGGTGTTTTATGCAGAACACATCCACAGGTCAGGGTGCAGCTCTTCTGCGTTTCCCTGATGAGAATTTCCATTGTATCGAGACGAGAGTTAACACTAGCTGTGTGAGCGCTTCCTACTTAACCTTCACTTGGCTTTCTCAAACTCCATCCCAAATCCGACCATCACAGCTCTGCTAGAACTGTTTACCGCTCTTTTCTACAGACACGTATGAAAAAAACACAAGCAGTGTTGCAAGGGCACCTTTGAAGCCAGACGTGCTGCGCTGACTGGCACTAATGACATTCCTTATAGCCTTCTTGTCCTGCTTTTAAAAGCGTGTAGTATCTAAAAAGACATTCCTTTTTCCTTGTTCTTGTTTCATTTCAAACTGTTACTACCCTCATGGCTTGCTGAACTTCTTGTTGTGTGGCCTTTTGAATGTAGGGTCTGGCTCCACATTACACATAATTAAGCTGCTTCTGCAAAGGCAAGGCTATTTCCATTTTCCCTGGTCCCTGCTTTGCACTAGATCTAAAACATATAATTGCAGGGGCAGCTGATAGGAAGCTAAAAAGAAATACATTTTTTTTTTCTGCAGATTGTTTTCCCAACAGATGAACAGTGGAGAGTTAAGCCAGATTCCCTTTTCATTTTAAACTGCTCGTCAGGCAGTGTGTAGACAACCTTGCCATCCCTCAGTGTGTGTTCCAAACGAAGCAGTCCAACCTTCAGAGTTCAAACCAGTTCTAACTGCCAGGCTTCAGTTGTTTATAACATCTCCGCATGAGAGAGGCATGTGTTTCAGGACACCAGCTGCAGTGAAACTAGTGATGATATTGCATGTCCTCTGATTTATTGTCTGAAGTACCTTCTAATCTCTGCTTCGTGTATGTAAGGCTGGAAGAATGGCACTGATTTTAGCAGACTTATTCCAGGTTCACGCACTGTAACTAAGGTTGGGGTCAGGCTGAAAGATGTCTCAGCTCTTGTTCCTTCATGGTTTTCTGTCTCATTTTAATTCTCTCTGTTGCTTTCCTAATTGTAGTTGATCAAGGACAAGCAATGGGTCATACAGGAAAGTCTCATGCATCTGCTCATACGTGTCACCTAAATCCCAAACCAAATCTGTCAGGTGCTTGATTTCTTTTTAATTCATTTCTATGTGCTGTGGCACTTTCTAGCTTGAACTAGAAAAGCAAGAGAGGCTGGAACGCTAGAATAGAGCCATTCCTTGGAGGCTTCTTTTTCCACATGGAAATGTGGGAAAGGATCTCTGTTGGAGGCTGTTTCTTTCCAGTTTTCTGGAGTGTTCTTCCTCAAACAGTACAAGCATAATGCAACTGACTTTGAGTTATATTGGTTGACTAAAATAAGGAAGATTTGACTCAGTTTTGGAAATGATGCATGAAATTGTAACTGTGTTTAATCACTATTGACACTGGCACGCTCTTTGTGTAAGTAAGGAATCTTTGTACCAGCCAGTACAGAGGTGGTTTTCTCCGATCATTGATACTATATAAATGCTGGGCATCTCTAGATGTGCTTTTCCAGAACCAAATTAAAAATGTTTCTGGAAATCTATAGAGCCAATGGGTTGGGAGTATTGAGCTTTGTCATGTAGTCTGTATAGATCTACTGGATGTGGATCATACTAGGAATGTATTTGCAGATAGAGGAATGGGGCACAGAGAATCAATCCCAGGTGATTTAGGTTAAGGTAAGTTTCGTGGGCCATGATTTAATTTCATAGAAGTTCCTCAAAACAGCTTTGTTTGATCAGGAGAGCAGGCCTTACGTATTCATACCTTCAGCACGTTACCAGCAAAATCTGTCTGTACATCCCTTCAATTCTTGCGGTTTTGGTTTCTGGAGTTGATTGCCCCAGAATAATATAGTTCTTCATTACTTCCCTGATTTCTTTCATCTCCACACAGTTGTCACTGATTAGATTGCCTGTACTGTGGAAAGGTAAATAATAATCTAGCTTCATGCTTTGGATTGGACCGGTGAAGAACATGTGAGCTCATAGCTGATGTTTTCTGTTGGCACCTGCTGTTTCTCCACATCTGGCTATTGCTAAAATTCTGACACAGAAAAGTGCTTTCGGTCTTCTAGACTGGAGTCAATGTTTAGATTGTACTGCTGCTTCTTCATGGAAAATCTTGGCGCAGGAAAATATTTCCAGGAAATGATATTACTCGAGTGCAACATGGCAAGAAATGCTAGTACATTACCTTTGTGAAAATTGTGTTTTATTCCTAAGTAAGAGTCAGATTCTGCTGTAGATGGTGACTTTTACAAGGTCAGTACTTCCTAGGACATGATACTGTCAAAGCAGATCCTCCTTTGGACACTTACTGTGGAAGAGGCTTCATGGATTCACTAATACATGGTTTAACACTTTATATCAGGATCCTATGAGTGATTTTTTTATTTTTTTTTTTTAATCACAGTTTAACACAAGACCATGTAGAGAAGTCAAAGGATGCTTTTGTTTAATGATCATAATTTTAAATGCTGAAGATTCTCTTGATTTCATTATAGTTGCAAAACCTTTTTGGTTGGGATGTTTTGATTTGGTGAGCTCAAGTTAATGCCAAGTGGAGGTAGTGCAAGTGCTCTTTTAATGTTATCATGCTGTCCTGTTCGCATAAGTGGCTGTGCTAGGGGTTGGATTTGTTGCACAAGAACAAGAGCAAGAGCTAAGATATTACATGTTCTGCAGAAACAAGAAACTAAAAAGGATGAATTCTCATCTCCTTTGCACTTGGTAGTGTTTCTTAGGAGTAACCGCAGTTTGTGTGTATAGTCCAGTCTTAGTTATTGCAAAGTAAGAGTCAAAACCATGTAAACAGTATGCTTTTTCTCCTGGTTCTGTGGCTCCCTGGAGCTGTGGTCTACCATGTACCATAGACCCTGGGTTTCAAAGAGATTTTGAATCAAATGCTGTGGACCCTGTGGCTTTCTTGGAAGAAAGATCTCTGGTAGCCCAGGACTGATGAGCTTTGTGGTTGTTTTATGCCCAAGACAGAGTTCCAAGTACAGCTTTGCTCAGTTTAAAATAAGCCACATTTGTTTAAAATGATGTTGCTGATGTAAGAGAGAGCAGGGAACACAGATGCTGGTACAAAGAGAAACCCTGCAACGAGGGCACTGCCCCAGAGGGACTGTGGGGAGTGAGGGCAGAGAGAGGGAAACAGCCCACACAGCTAATTGAAAGCGCATCTTCCTGTCAGTCATGGGGCTTGCCCATCAATCATTCTGGCACCAACAGGATCTGACATCAGTAGGGAATTAAATAAACTCTTCTCTCTTTAGGGACCTGCTGATGGAAACCCGTAGGGGGGAAGTGAGCAGAGAAGAGCAGGAAGCGTGTGCATGGGGGAGGAACAGTCTCAGCAGTCCCCTGGGATGGTGCAAGTCTGTGTCCTTCCTTTTTCTCACACCAGCATGTACAGCTGAAGAGATTTTTCACTGAGTCCCCAAAAAAGTGAGGCCAAGCTCACCCCAGTTTAAAATAAACAATCTGCAATAACAGTATCCTATGGTGAGTGCCCTGAAAGCTGAGCGATGCTCTACAGCTGAAAAAAGTTGTTCTCTCCCTTGAGTGAAATTAGTGTTATTGGATTACAATAAGCAAGAGGTGAATCTGGACCAAAGTTTCAGAGCAAAACACTGGGAAGAGAAAGTGGTCTAGAGAAGAGGGTTAGAAGCCAAACCCCTGTTTTCTACGCTCTGGTGAATTATGATGTGATGTGAATTAGGATATTACAGATTGGACCTGACTGAAATCAGAGGTTCAGTGCAGATAAAGTAACTTGTATCTCCGTTGGCAGGGCTATCACCAGTCGGTCGGCTGAAGTGGGTGTCAGTGTGTGTGCACGTGTGCTTGTGTGGAGGGTCATGGAGCAGCTGGAAACCATTCGGGCACTGACAAGTCCCCTGATGGACCTCTACTGACATGGAGCAGCTTTGGTTTCAGGAAAGCCAAAGAGAACCTGTCACTAATTAGACACACAGCTAATTAACGAGAAGCAAACAAAGAGCAGCAGCTTGTGTTTTGGGAAAGCTCAGCTTTAGTAGCCAAGGACGTCTGCTCCTCCCTTTCAAACCATTTCAAAAACAAACAAAGCGGGGGAGACTTGCATTTCAAAGCAGTGCAAACACTGCCAACCTCAGAAAGCCTTCCAGAAGGGACGCCCAAGAGTGGGATTTAGCAGTGAAAGGAAAAAGGGCTCTCCAGGTGTAATGAGACCTTCCCTGTCCCTAAACTAGGGCCCTCTGGACTCCCAATATGCATCTCTTATCCACTGGCTTTTAATTTTTCTCTCTCCAAATGAACATTCCTGTAAAAACTTTGGATGGGTGGATGGAGAAAAAAGGCAAGTATGGAAACATGAGCTGCCATTTTGTGCTTTGCTACTTCCCAGGTTTTAGAGAGGTGTGTGGTATTTTGATTTGAAAACTATTTTTGTGCGTTGTTTTTAATGATGCTGTGTGCTACTTTATTATTGCAGGGTTGGCTAGAAAGATAGGTCAGTAACACAAACAAGAAAAATTACCTAGGTGGTGTAAACAAATGCTCTAGAGTGGATAAGACTCTGTTTGAGTGCTAATATCTTTAATAAGAGAAGTGTGCTTTCAGGACAGGAGGAATCCAAAGCTATAATCCCAGTTACGAGTCCTCCAATGACCCTGAGACAGCTTGTTTAGGGCCTGATCCTCCAATGAGCCTTGTCAGGGTCCCAAGTCCTACTCAAAGCAATGATTTCTAACTGCCTCCAAATACACTAGTGCCTCAGGATTTGTTAACTAAGGTTTGCAAAGTGCTTTGAACATGAAACATTAAGAATGCTAAATTATGTGATATTATGGTGTATTTCTTAGAGCCATACATGTAATTAAGGGAGAATCTCAGCTTTCAAAAACCAAGACAGTTTCTAACCCTTCTTGTATTAGGAAAAAAAATAATCCGGAAAACAGGACTCAGGGCTCAGAAATTAGGAGGCAAATTTAAAAGAAAACAACAACTCACCAAGTTATGTTATCGTAATACTAATCTCATGGTTTTGGGTTTGAGTGCTTGGGTTTGACACTATGTGGCTATGCTTTAAATATTTATTAAAAGAAAATGCATTATTGTCTTGTGCATTTAATATAAAAATAATTCTTTGTCATCGTTATCTAATGTGGGAATTTATCACAGCATTTGTCCTAATATTAGCTTATTGGCGTATCTTTGTCTATTTTCTTCCTTCATCTTGGAGGAAGGACAGAGTTCCCGGTTAGGGAAAAGCCTGGGGATTGTGGGTTCAGTCCCGTTGCTGTCAATGACTTCCTGGATGAGCATCCTGTGGTCCTGCTGGGATCAGAGTTCCCAACCCCACAGGGGTGGCAGCAGGCATCAGCTCTCTACCAGACTGCAGAGTGAAAGATACCTCTCTGCTTCCATGGGATGCTGCAGTGATGAGCTCATGAGTGTTTTTAAAGCATCCTAACCTCCTTGACCAGAAGGAGTTATCAGAGCACCTGGTGTTACACTGCAGTAGTGGATCACAACATGCTCTTACATTAGGTGTATTTTTTTAGCACTCATCTGGTTTTGCTGCTTTATGATCTGTTTTGAAATTGCCTTATACTCTGCTATCAGCACAGGTATTTACTGCTGTCAAAGGACCTGTTTAAAGAATCAGCAAAGCCACAGCAGAATTCCTTCTAATATCATTTTGGCTCAGGTCTCAAATATGTGTGTACCAGTAATTAAAAAAAAAAAAAAAAAAAAAGGTGGCAGGGGGGGAGAGGAAAAAAAAAGCAGTGGCTTCAGGTTACAGCAAGTAAGAAGCATATCAACTTTTCCAGACGCAGATTAATTTCCCTGTGCCTCTCCCCATGAATATCCTTAGCTCCTATGAAAAAGCTATTGAAGGCAAATACAGGAAGAACTTCATGAAGGATAAATTGTTCGGCACTTCAGTTTCTCTGGTATTTAGTTGTTTCATTATTGAGACACTGGAAAAGCCCAGCGAGGTACAAAGCAGGGTAAGAAGATAATGCGAATTTTCTATTCAGCCGGCACACACTGACTGCGAGCTGTTTCAGATGGCATCAGGTTTCTTTAGCCTACTCAGAGTTCGAAAATGTGCCCTTGATTTCAGCCCACAGGAACGTGGGCTTGTGCTGCTTTATTGTCTAATGCGTCTTTCACTTGATCTCCTCATGCAAACACGTTGAGCATGTGCTTGGGTCACTTAGAGAAAACTGAACCCCACTCATGTTCTTAGAGTGTAATCCCTTAATATTGATTACTGTGTTGCACAGGGGCAACAGGTAACAAAATCCATGTGGATTCAGACTGGCAGCTGATCGTCCCACACACGCACGGTTCAGCTGGTGAGCTCTTTGCAGCGTTGGAACTGCTTTGCCTAATCGCTTACCACTGATGTATGAAACGCAGAAATGTGTTGGAACAGAAATACCGCGTTGCGGCAGTTGCTCATGTGAAGCGAACAGATGCAATGGAGGATTTTACTATGGAGTGTGTTCCTCTCTAGATTTATCCTGTAGGCAGCTCGTGTTTATCTTTTGCCAGCTCACGTTAGACCAGAGTAGGGTAACCTTTAAGCCAACGCATGAGAAAAATATTTTGTGAAATAAAGGCAAGCATCTAATTATAAAATGTATAGGGAGGTGATCTAATTATTTGTAAAAACAACTTTCCGATGACCAGAACAACACTTTGATTGGATTTTACATGTGGTTAGGGCCATGTTTTCTATTTCCTGACTTGTTTTTTATTTTCTTTTTTTAAAATTTTTTATTGGCTCAGTGGAAGCCTCGTTATTCTCTGTTGCTTTTGAGGACTATGCAATATAAATTTGTAATTGAAGTGATTTGTGGGGGATACATTATATACTTGAGTCTGAAGGGAGCTGAGAATATCTCAAGAATGGTTGTAGCCTTAGGCTGGTTTCTAAATATAAAGTATCCTGAGATGATCTGTAATGTTTTAGTGTCTCTGTGGTTCAGTTTAATGGGAGCTCAAATACTGGAGGTGTGAAACAGAGGAAAATGTACTAATGGGAACCCTTACAAACACTTGAATCAAGATGAGTGACTGGTTGAAGGTGTGATCTAGTACTTGAGGATTGCTGGGCTATAAAGGGGCATCTTGTGGGGCCAAGGAGGGGAGGTGCCAACGGGCTTTCTACTTTGCCTCCAAATATAGCAAGCGCAGATTTTCCACCCAGATGGGTAAACTTTGCGTACAACACTGCTCATGCAATAACCGCGCGTTAGAGTATGAAGGTGTGATCTAGGGTACTTATGGGAAATGTAGCCCTTAAGGCCACTGTATCATGTTACTCCTCACCCCTCCAAAAAAAAAAAAAAACGAGGCAGATACGCTCTCAGGTTCATCTTACATTTGCCAGTTCTCTGCTGTTGGATAATTACGAGCGTTTCTGTTAAGAGCCCCACATGCACCCTTTAAATGAGTCTGTGATTTCTAAAAGCTGTGTTCCCAGCAAAATAACTCAGATGATTTTGGCACGCTCATTTCCCAAATAGACACTCTGAGACTGGATTTTTTCACAGCATTTTTATTTGGAGTGGTTTTGGCATGAATTTCAAACCTGAATGCATCAGTATCCCCGGGCTATCTTGAGGATCTGATCTAAGAGGCATCCTCACACTTACCCTAAAAGGTTGAAGACGGTATGTGCTGTTAGCTCATTTACGACCTACAGGTTTGTAATAGACTTGCATTTACAGGTCACTAAGGATCCCTCACTAGCTAGTAAAAAAAAAAAAATTACCTTGGCTGTAATGCCAAATGGGCTGAGAATCGTTATATCCATCAGGGCATTCATGACTCACACTTTAAAGTTTTGGTTTCCTTTGGGACAAGATAGTCTTAGGGACAACCGCATTTGAACATGATGGTAAGTGAAGAAATCAAAATCTAACACAATGAAGGGGTTTGTATATATGGCAGATGGTGATAGATGAGACGTTTAGGTTATGACAGATTAGTTATTCATTATTAGCTCATTATTAGCTTTATCTAGTTTTTCACTCAGTTCTGTTGCATTACATTCAATATATAATACTTGGATCTTCATCCAGACTTAAACTTCCCCCCTCTTTTCACTCCCTCCAATTTGGAAAGATTAATATAGACAAGGCTTGTTAATTTATTAACCTAGAGCTGTTTAAAAACCCATTTATTGAGATGCTAAGGGAAGGGAGAGCTAAGTGGCCAGCCAGCTGGCCATCTCAGTCACCATCAATCCAAAAAGGGCACCAGATTTCATAAAATGATTCTTGCATCAGCCCCCATTTTTTAGCTAATCAACCACTATTAAATCAGCACTTACAGAGCAGGGAATCCTTCATATTCTTGGGACAAATACCCTGTTAGTCTGGATTTACAGAGATAAATTGTGCCACTTTTTACTACTTCCTGAGCAGAGCAAACCTGTAAGAGCATTGTGTTAGGTTTTATCCTGATTGAGACACACTGAATTTAGCTGTGCACTGGCAGTGTTGCGAATGGAGGCTTCACATAGCTCTACATGTTCCCCCCTTCTTGCTACCTCTTTCAAGCTTCAGCAGATGTGATCAGATCAGGAGATTCAGTGTCTAAGTGACCTGCTTTACGTGAGAGCAGCCCAATCTCTGGACATTTGTAAACTTTTATTTCTGAATCTGCTGTCATATTTAAAGGTTGCTTTTTCAAAGTTTGGCTCCGTTGTCCCCAAATATTGTTTTTCATGCCATATTCTAACAGCCATAGTTGGGGCCATGGATTACACAAATTTAAGCTGCCACCTTATAAAATGTTAGAAGAATCCAGTGGGACATTCAGAACATGAGTGAATTGGAGCCAGCTGGAAACAGAATACAGGAGGTGGATTTTCTTTTGGAGAGGTGCTAATAATTCCTGGTAAAGATCAAAACGAGGGACAGTTGGGTTAGTTTTGGATGGCACAGGGCTTTGCATGAAGAGAATCTCTTCATTCACAGCTTCACATCAGCAGGTTTTTTGCTTTTCCTATCCTGTTTGCCACCCGGGGGAGTGTATTTGCAAGTGGTCTCCCTGGGGCAAGCTGCCCAAACAGGGCAACAATGGCATGAGGTGCCCAGAGACATTGGCTCAAATGCCAGACTTGCATTTGAGCAAGTCGGGGGGTGGGGTGGGCTGCAGATCCCAAGAGTCATTAGCAGCACAGCGCATGAGCGACCCTCTTCTGTGCTGGGGTAACCAATCCTCTCCAAAAGTCCAACACTGCCTCTGAATTGCACTCCTTTGTTCCACATCAGCTTGCCTGTGTGACAGCAGGACAACACAGGCAGGAGGGTTAGAAGAGCCCTGGACCAGCTGTTCCCTGCTCCACTTCCAGTCTTGCTTCTGAGCTGAGGGATCACAGCCCTGCTCCCAAGTGAGCAGGCCAGCAGCCCTTACTTTCCTCACTGTCTTGACACTTAGTAGCCTTTAAAACATTTCCTGTTAGCCCTGTTGTTTCTTGCTACCTACATTTCATCCTATGACTTGAATCCTTATGAGTTTTGTCTCTAGCTGCTCATGCTGCTTTTATGCTCATCAGCACTGCTCTGCCCTAGTGCCTACTCTGTTTGCTGCTTCTGTCTTGAGACAGGGATGCACCAGTCCTAGGAGTTACCAACAGATTAAAACTGCAGCAGTCACCAAACTCTGAGATGGTAGACTTTGCCCATTGTTGCAGGGGGTCAAGATCCTCATTCAAAGCCTGACAGCTAAAAACATTCATTCACTGGTAGAGCTATCTCAGCAGTGTTCTTGGCCACGTGCTTAGCTTTGGCATTGTCCTCAGAGGGCCTTAATCATATTCTGAAACACTTTTCTGAATTGATGCCAAAGGGCAGCACAAATGATTGTACCACACACACCAGCGCATTAGGCAAATGGTTTTACTAGATGGAGAGAGATGTCTGTGAAGCTTGGGCATAACCTTTACTCAGCAGCTGGATGGGGAAAGGAAGAACAAGTGAATAATTTTTACATTAGCTTACGTGAAAACATATGAATTGATGAGATTCCTTATAGCAGAATGATAGCTGAGTTTGCTGCTGGATCTCTGATGTTTGCCAAGCAATCTCTATGACAGCAAATACAGCAGAACTGCTCTCAGGTGTGAGCATGCACACAGCCTGGGTAAGGGAATCTCAGGTATGCAGAATTTGCTACTCAAATATTCACTGTGAACAATGTCAAGGAGACTGGAATGCTGAGGATTCAGCGTTTCTTTAAAAGTTGTAGAAAAGCTGAGAAAGACCAAGCACGTAGTCATCTACTGCTGCCCACTGCGCTTTAAACATGAAAAACACTCCCAGTTGTAGCTCATTTTTCTTTCTGGGCCAGGTTGTGCCTTTTCTGATGGAATAAATAACCAAATCTCTCTAGGTTACTTGTGAGTAAAGGGAGGAAGAGATTTTGTTTATCCTCACATGGGGTGCAAAAATGAGAAGGCTATTCCCTAGTGACTGTTGCTTTGGGCTCAGTCATTTCTCTTCCCTGTTACCCTAATTCCTAGGACACATTGTACATGTCTATAGGATAAATGAACTACCTACCCTTTGCATGCCAGGTGCCTCCAGGAGGCTGCAAACCATGCAGGTGCTCTTGCTGTGTTTTAGGTGTGAGACTTGAGTACATAATGCAAGAGGAGTCATTTCACTCTGCTACTTTCTCTTTTCCTATGGTGAGCCTACTCCGTACCGGTGACACCTCAGGATGGTAATAACTTCAGGGTCTTTGATACACTGAAATTCCTCCTCCCACTGGCTGTGAGCTAGCTGTGATGGACGCTACCAAAGAGATCCATTGCAAGTCCTTTTATCCTCTGCTATTCCATAATGCTCCTATATATTGCTGAACAACCATTATGGTCTTGTCACAGCAAAACAGTCATTTAAAAAAGAACTTACTGGAGCTCATGTTTTCCCTTCTGAAGTCTGATGAATGTCAGGCTACCACCTAGTGTTTCCATCCAGAATATCAGGGTATGTGGGATGCTAGGGGCATGTTTCTTCTCCCTCAGTGTCTTCTGTGTGGCAGGTACTGCTCTAAAGAGGTTCACAGAAGTAAGCCTCTTTTCTTATACTTCACTGCTATCCTTCACAGAATTCAAAGCTGTAGCCAGACATGATTCAAAGAATCTCCTCACTTTGACCAGCCTTCCCGTTTTGATCAGCTCACCTGAGTTTTATGTACATTCAAATACATTTAGATGACCTGTTAGGCTGGTTAATGCAAGGTAAATGCCAAACACTTGTGTGTTTGTTGTAATGTCTTGATTATTTCTAAACCTTCAAAATCTCACTGTCCTGCAGCTAAACAAACATCACAACCTATCTGTCAAATACAGCACATGCTCCATCAGTGTATAGTGTCTAAGTACTCACAGAAATAATTTGTTTGCTCATTACTCTGAGAAGTTTTGCTCGTTGTCATCCCTTTCTAAAGGAAGAGTGGTCAGTTGTCTTTACCAGAAAAGGATCTCATTTTAAACATGTAAATTTTTCTACGTTACCAATACCTGTATGAACTTTTTGAGACAGTGTGATGATTATGTGACAAGGAGGTTTTCCATTTTTGTTGCAGAAGGCTTTTTGCCAATTTTTTAAAGCCTAAAGAGAAAATTTTTTGCAGGGGCTTGGTGAGAAAATGTTCTTTATTGTTTCAACATGTCTTGGGACAAATAGAAACTGGTCCTCAGGCAAGAGAGTATTCAGAATTAAATTAATTCTCTTAAATATGTTATTCCAAGATACTGTTGATACTGATGTGTTTCCCAAAGTGTGCGTGGTACTGTTGGCTGTGTGTCCCCTCCTTTTAATTGATATTGCCTTATTCAGTTGATTGGAAAAGACAGGAGATGAATTTTACCTTGATTTTATTGCCTTCAGACAGGAACCCAGAGATAGTATATCCCATGCACTTGGTACTTGTTCTGCTGGGTATGTTTTGCAAGCTTGGATTCACCCTGAGCCATGCACCAACACATTATTATTCACTGAGTGCTGTGCATTAATGCAGTGTGAAAGGGCACAGTGGGTCCGTGGTTTCACCAGTGTGTGGGAAGAGACAGAACTTGCCTTCTGTAGCTTGTATGCTAGGGCTGCACATTTTTGAAAAAATTCTGGGATTGCATCCTCCTGCTCCCACTGTGGTGTCACGACATCACACGCTTTTCCATGTAGAAGGTGGAATTGCCACATCTAGATTGGGACACACATTCACAAAGACTGTGACTTGGCCATAATCACAAAGAAAATCTGAAAAGCAGAGCTGGGACATAAGCGTGGGACTTGTGCCTTAACCATGCTGTTTCAGACAGTTCAACAGCTAAGGTGCAGAACGGGATCCTGAGGGGTGAGCGACTTGCCAAAAGCCAAGAGGTCAGGGGCAGGAGGAACTTACAAGGCTCCCCAGTTGGTTCAGAGTGCCCTGTTCCTTATGCTACACATCCTCCTGGGAAGCAGCACTTGTGGTACAGAAAAGCACCTGGTGCTTAGCACCACTTGCCAGTTAATCTCTGCCCTGTGTGCCTGCAGCTGGGATTCCTCAAAAGCACAAAGTACTGAGGAACCCAGGGCTCTGCCAGTGTATGGGAGAGGAAAACACACGTACCTGGGAAGGGAGAAGAGGTGTCTGTCTGGAGAAGTGAGAAGAGAGTCTGGGAAGTTTCCAGGAGGCGGTTCCAGGCTTGCTAACACGTATCTTCAGTGTGCCAAATAGCTCTGTAGAAGTCTATGATTGCAGCAAGGACTGCTAACAGACGTGGCTCATGGCTCTATTCACCTGTGATGCGCAAACGTGGTACGAGGTGCTGCTTTGTAAATTGGATTACGGGATTGAGAAGATTTGTTTGTTGTGTTTTGCCAAGTCCCAGCTGTTCCCTTTCATTGCCTACAGCAGGGAAACTGCTCTGGGGGGACAGTGCAAGACAACTAAGGGGGTGCTCACCGCCATGAAGTGCCAAATCCTGACCCAGCTGTGGGTGATGGTCTGGCAGGATGAAATGATGGGGAGGAGAGAGTTAGCTGTGTGAGCTTGGAAGACGGGCATTTGCAGTTTTATGGAGCTAGATAAGCATCGGTGAAGATGAGTAACGATGCCACACAAGGTGAAGGAAAACTGCTTCCAGGAATATAAGTTGTAAGAAGAACACTGAAAATAATGTCAGAAATAGTGTCTTCTCAAGCCCTGTAGGTATCTGGCAACAAAAATGTATTGATTAGCTGACACTCTTGCTAACAGATGCTAACAAAGAGAGCCTGTACTAGGCTGATTTTTATACTGAATCATGGCTTGTGCATTGGAAACGACTGAAAAGAAATCCCTAAAGTCTCACGTTCATGCGAGCCCTGCTCCTGCTTCTGTAGCTAAGCCTCTCGTACCTGGAAGGACGAATGGGGGTAGTACTTCCCTCTTCTGCCACTTGGAAATAGTGACCTACTTTCTTCTGGGCAAATCGCCAGCTCTGCAATTCCCGTCCTCACTCTTCTATCTTTTGTAGACTTTGTGGGTTACACGTGCCTTGCCTCCTAAAGCCTGTCTTAAAGGAGCACCTTTTCTTGGCACTTTGTCTGACTTGTTAATGCTTGCTTGCATTCAGGGATAATAAACCATAGTGATCTAATGTGTGGTCATATGCAGCAGAATGGAGCAAACAGCTCAGGCAGTGGAGGCTGGAGTGAGTACATAACTTTAGGGGCTGATGGAGCACCTGCAAGATCGGTGCTGTCACGGTGGGTGAGTTGTATGCCTGAGTGCTTCAGGTACTCTTAGCTGTACCCAGTAGCTTAAGTATGACTGAGGGTTTGGTTCATGACTTTTTATCAAAGTGTATGTGTATTTCGGAACAGCCAAGTTATCAGCCCAGAGAGAGCAATTGCTGCGTGTTGTCTGCAGTGAGCTTAAGCCAAAGCACAAGAACGATGTAGCTTCTCCTTGTGTGCCTCAGTCATCCCCATGCATGGGAAGCAGCGCACCTGCTTCTCTGGGCACAGTTGGGGTTTTAGGGAGAGATCAGAGAGGAAAAGTGAAGGCAAGAGGACTGCAGCTTCGCTCCTGCCCCATGGCTCACTGCAACATGTTACCTCTGTGTCGTGCAGAAGTGACCATGCAGCTCCTTGTAATTCAGATTTTGGCCATGTTAATTTCTGGGTGAGAACAGGTAAAAATCTTCAGTACAGATGTTCTGTCTTTAGAGGTCCTGGGTCTTCTCTCAAAGAAAATGAGGAACTTGCCATGAAGACACAGTTCCCTGTCCAAATTCTGAATTTTGCAGCCAAATTACAAAGCAGTTCTGTAGATTAAATCCTCAATGAAGTAAATTTTTATTCAACAGGGGTGGATTCCGATTCATAGCAGTAGAAATTCTTAATCCCAGCTGCTCCTCTGATATTAATGCCAGTCTTTAAGCAGCATTCAATACCATGTTGACCTTAATTCCTCTAAGGGATAGGATATGTCTCTTAGATGCCTGAAGTAAAAGCCCGATCCCTGTGTCAGGTGAGCTTCTGCTATTTTGTGGACTTGATGGGAAAAGCAGTTCTTTATGGGGAGGCAAATCAAAGCTGCTTTCTTGCCAGGTGTAGATGAATTGGATGGATAGAGAAAAGTGGCTTTTTAATGCAGAGGCATGTGTTAGCTTAAACAAACAAACAAGAAAAAGAACAACTAAATCTGGGCATGAGTTACAGCCTGCTCCAGCTTTCTGTGTATCACGTTTTGAATTGAGCTGGAGTACCTATGGCTTTTTTTAAATTGCATTTGAACAAAAGAAAATACAAAGAGAAAGAAACCAGGACAGCAAAAGCCTGCAGGAAATTCCTCTACTGTAAACAAAGTCACCTTATGATTGATGTGAATGTACAGCCCCTTGTAAACATGTCTGTTTACTTGCAGGAAACCAGAAAGAACCCACATTGGGTGCTGCTGATTTTATCTAGCTTTGCTTAAATGCTTTTGGCTTCCAGTAGTCACTCCAGAGGGAGTGCAGGAGTGATGGCTGCTCCCTGGAAAACTCGAGTCTACTGTACTTTAAAATCTGTGCCAAATACTGCAGATGGGCAGAGCTGAACGGGCAAGACTGATAATAGCATTTTGTGGCTGTCCTGAACCTCAGCAGTGAAAGCTTATTAATAGTAGATTAGAAGCATTAATCCTTTGCAAAGGAGCTCTGATTTTCAGTGCACCTAATGGGGGAATTTTGCACCTCTCAAAAGGTAGTAATAATCCTGATCTTACTCCCTGAGGCTTCTTTAGGCTCCCACTGAAAACTCACTGTTCTAACAAAGATTGTCACTGCTGCTGCAGTTGATGAATTTTGTGTTGACGGAAAGTGCTGTAATTGTTTGTGGAACATCTTGTTTTTATTTAAAGGTTTGATCATATCCGAGAGTGAAATTCTGGCTGTGTTGAAGTCCATGGGAAATTGGTCATAGCCTTCAGGGCAGCTGCAAGTCACACCAAGCAAATCTGGACTTTTTGTATTGAATATAACAGAGAAATAATGGGGAGCTATGAATGGTCGGTCTCCTCTTGAAGATGTGACATGTGGCTAATACAGAGAAGTCTTGCATTATAGGGACAAAACCAATAACTTAGGTGATGATTTGGTTTTGATCTAGAAATCCCCATTGCCAAGTGGTTGTAATCTGTCTCACAGCAGTGAATGCATTTCAGTGTTCCCCCAAAGACCATATTCTGTCTTCACGTGGGCAGAGGTCTCAGTTTTGCAGTGATTTTTCCCTCAAACAAGACCTGCAGTTTTCAGATGCTCTGAATGTTGGAATTACCACTAGCAAAATGCATCAACATTTGCAGATCTATTCCTGTGGGAAAACGTTACACCTGGGATTACTCACAAAAATGTGCCACTGGTTTGTAAATTGCCTTGCCATAGAATGTTATACAGAGGGAAAATAGAGAGGGAAATATTTTTTTTCCTTTTGTGCGTGTGTATTTGGAATTTGAAAGAAGCTTTTCAAATATTTTATGCCAAGAATAATTTTGTGCCACAAAGGGTCTAACAGAATATTGGCATCTGTGCCTTTGAATATGGCCTTTTTCAATGAAAAGTATTTACATGCATAGGAGTGTTCACAGGCAGTGTTAGTCACTGAGATGTTACCATGTCATGCTAGCGTACAAGAACCACTGCATGAAAGGGGACTCCTGTGTTAGCATTTTCTGGGCTGACTAAAACCCAAAAGATGAAGGTGAGAAAGAGGATTGAGGTAAGAGGCAGAGCTGGAGCTTTGCCTGAGCTATATGTTTGAGCACATGTTTAATCTAAGCTTAAGAATGATGTCCCAACTTTGCCTGGTCAGCTAGTAAATCACATCTGCCAATTCATGATCTCTGCTATATTCCCCTATAGTGGTCTCCTTTCCAGCTGAAAAGTCCTATCTTTTCAGTCTTGCCTTGCATGGAGGCTGTTTTCTGTTCATCCTTGTTGCCATTGGCTGTACGTTTCCTGGGTCTCTTCTATCCTTTTAGAGAGTATGAACGACAGAGCAGGCAGTGGCCAAAGCTCACATCCAGGCAAAAGGAGGTTTTCCATTCTATTCTCTCTTCATTTCCTAACAATTTCTAACACCGTAATGTTCTTTTTGGCCATGGATAAGTACTGAGTTGATGTCTTTAGTGCACTATCCCCAGGGATTTCTAAATCTCTTTTTGTCAGTGCTAATACCTAACCCAGACATGTCAAAGGGTTTACGGAGTTTGGATTTCTCCACATGTGCATTATGTTGCAGTTACTGAAATGTAATTCAATCTGGCGCTTCCATACCCTGTCAGTCAGTTTGTTGATATCTTGCTACACCTCATCACCCTCAGTTTCAGATTTGACAATCTTGAATGATTTGGGAATCAATTGCAAATGTCATTTTCCTAATCATCGCTTTCCCACGTTGTTATGGATGAGTTGCACAGGAGATACCATGACAGGCCTTTGGAACAGTGTCTTAACAACCCTGTTCTGCTGTAAAAAGTGAATTTCCTTTCTTTAAATCAGTTACTAATGTGCAAGAAGTTGTTCCTTCTTGCACCATGACAACATTAGGAATCTTCCATAAGAGACCTTCTTGCAAGTTTTCTTTACAAAAACCCCTCAAATTTTAACAATGTCAGCTAGATCATCCGTATCCACACACAGAGTGAATCCTTCAGAGAGCTCTAAGGGATCAGTGGAACCAGTATCACACACCCATGCAATTAAGTCTGTTCCTTAGCATAGTTTCCACTAATTTTCTCAGTATGAAGACGAAGTCTAAGAACTCAGATTCAGGATCACCCGTAATTATGTGTTTTAGTGAGCAGACATTCATGATGCCCAAAATTTTAGTTCTACATCTTGATTAAATGTGACAGTTACCCACTCTTTGTGAAGCCAATCAGTCTCCCCCTACAATTACGCTTTCTATTTTTGCACTTTTTGGAAGTCTCTGAACATGTTATAATCAGGCTTGTCATCTTGATGAGACAGTTGAGAGAACAGTCCTAATGGTTCCTGTGTAGAAGTAGTAATGTCTATAGACTGGCTTCAGAGAAGAACAAAATTGACTTCAAAGATGCAGCTTTATAAGGAAAGTCCAAAGCCTGAATATTGGTTCTGAGACATCTGCCAGGCACAGGAGCTGTAACGGCCTTCTCTGGTTCCCTTCCCATGCCAGATATGAAATCTTTGCTCTGCTGAAGTCAGTCATGTCAGTAAGAGTAATGAGCTGAAAGTAAAAGGGGAATTTAGTCTAAATACAGGGAAAATAACGCATGTCACAATTCATACAGACCGATGGGCATATTAGCTGAATAACTAATTTTGTAGAGGCTGATAGAGATTTCCCTCTTAGAAGGGAGCTGAAGTCAGGGTCTGTGTAAGTCAAGGATAAGTTTGCTTGCTGCGCTGAGGCAGAAGCAGGTCCTCTGAGCAGTAGTGTTTTTGTTCAGTGGCAGTGCTGTTTCAGAGGCAGCATTCTCACTTAGAAGGATGCCGTTTGCTGTCTACCAACGTTGCTGACCAGCCTTTTACATCTTTAATCATGTGCTCTCTTGGTTTGTTAAGACGAAGAGGACAGAATGAGAGGAGAATTTATGCCAGACTGAGAACAAACATTGTCTCACGTGGGTGGTTTTATACCTTGGAGCCCAATCCCTCAACTTGCTGACTTGTTTGCACCCTTCGTTATTTCTGATGGGAAAACAACTGAGAAAGATGTAAATCATGATGCAAGTCTCTCCATCCCATGTATAAGTGAGAAACCGGAACAAAAGGGGCCGCCATGTGCGTGCAAAGAGAGAGAAAGGGAGAGACGGCAGAATGAAATTCTTCCGAATAAATTTGACATGGAGACTGGAGCGTGTTTATAAAACCCTAACTGAGAGTAGAGCAGGGTTTGTATCTTTGTTTTTTTAAAGTGTAAAATCGGGGCTGGGTTATTGGACCCGTGGGACTGGACAGTGTGTGGAAGGCCACCCATCTGGAAACCAGCCGATCACTGCTGAAACTTTCTTCCCAGGCTCCATCCCTTCTCTGACAGGGTGCTGGGGTTTTATGAGAGGCCAATGGCAACCTTTTACAGACCGTAACTCCTTGTCTCAACAAAAACTGCAATAAATTAGCTGGAGAAAGGACCTGAGGGAATTATCCCAATCTGGCTTGGGGTCCCAAGTCCAAAGTCAGCAGTTCTAGCAGAATAATCTGAGTTTTCAAATCAATTGTGTTTGGAAATAACCTTTATGGGAAATGGTTGAGTAGGAGGTAGAAGGTGACAGCAAAAGGGAGGCAGGGAGTGAGAGGAGGTTATTTCTAGATGGTGAAAGTGTTGACTGTTTAAGTCTCTTTTCCCCAAAGACTTTTCAGGGTTTATAAAGGAAATCAGCTAATCTTTGGTCCCCCTCTGGTCCTTATTTGCTTCAGGCTGAAGGCAGCTTCTGATACAGAACTTGGACTTGTGCTCTGAGTCTGAGTATACAAAATTTTATAAGTATTCAGAAACTAAGCTTTCATATGACCTTCACAGTAGATCCCATTTTCCCAATAACTTAAATCCAATGTATTTTGGAACAATCTATTCCCATCTGAAAGATGTAGCAAAAATTATCTTGAATTATGCAGTGAACACAGTTGAGCACTTTGTTTAATCCTGTCAGCTCTGCGTGGAGTGTGGAATCAGTGGTGTGATGCTGCAGGAGAGAAAGCAACTGAGGCTCTGCTTTTCAAAACAAGGAAATTAAGTCCAAGCTAAAATTTTGATAAGCAGTAAAAAAACTTTGTTCAGGAAATTAAGTATTTTGATACACTTTAGACAAGTAGTTGCCCTCTTAAATACTCAAGTAGTATTTCCAGGTAAGTAAACTGGGAAAACTATTTATGCCTAGGTTTATTGGAACTTTTGAAAATATCAATGAAACAAAAGAAAAAATGTTGCCATTTAAAAGGATCAAAGAGTAGATTGCTTGGACTGAATGTGAAGATCGCCATAGCAAACCTTTGCAGCATATGTTCATATTTTATGCTAAACTGCTTGGCTGTTCTGTTCTACAGAATTCTCATTATCGTGATTTTTACTTTCCAGAGTGGCTGAGTGACTGAGCTAAGTGTTTGAGGAAGAGGACGGACACTTGGACTTCTTATCTTGGAAGGAGGAGGACATCTCTCAGCAAATCAGGAAAATACTACTTGTAACGAGGGATAACTGGAAGAAGCCCATCTAAGCTGGAAAACAGAAACTGGAAGGACCTAGCATCTTGCCTGGGTGTGAACAGTAGCAGTTAATGGCCATGTCCTGCTTGGAAGAGAGAGCAGAGCAGCAAAATGCAATAAGCAAGAAAGCCGTTTCGGAACCCGCTCTGCATGAAGGCAGCACCAGGTAGGCTGGAGAGGGCTTTGGGTGGGCACAACAGCGGTTTGTGACTTTGAAGATGCTCTGTGAACTGTGCAGTTTTCTCAGTCGTTTCGCTTTGTCTTTGTCTGAACTTAGCCCAGTTTGTGGAGTGGTGAGGTCAGTCTGTTGTAAGTTGTGGCATTTGGATTTGGCGATGCTGGGCTTTGGCATGGTATCAATCAGTAGTAACTAGAACTTAGGGTTTTAAGATGCTTCTTTCCCCAGGCATAGCAGTGATGTCCATTATTCTGCTTTTAGCTGGAACGTGTTTCACTTGTGGATCCAAATGCTGCTTGAACTGCAATAATTAATTAATTATTCCCAGGTTTAAAATCAAGTCTGCCTTACATAGGAATGTTGACAAAGACCTGTGCTCTATCTAGAGAACAAACCAGAGGGCGGTATCTCTGGTTAGTACTATCCTTGTATGACCTTTGGGGTGTTAGTAGATGCTTGTGCCTTTTGCGCGTATTAGTGCACAGGACTGTGTGACTGTGCTCACTCTTCCACAAGCTCCAGCTGGGAAAAAGGCAGAGATAGCCACTCTGTGCAGAATTTGGGATATGCTGAAATTGTGGCAATTTGGATTTGGAATAAATTTCTTCAGCTATTTGCGGGAACACTTGGAGGCTCTCAAAATGTCAGAGAAAATACACACTTCCAATGTGTGAAATGTCCTGGCAGAAAGCTTAGCAAAAAAATTCCAGAAAACAAAACAAAACTTTCACCGACTTCCACCAGCTGGAGCTGTTACTGTAGCTGCCAGTCTGCCTTGGTTCAGAAACTGCCTACTGCTGGTTGATCTGTAGCACCGCTGTGGTTGAAAGATACAGTGAAAGGCAGCTCTTTAAGTTCTCAGAATGTGTTATGTGTGAAAACATTCAAATACACACTTAATTTAAAACAAAACTGTTGAGAGTCAGGTTTTTTTGGTGTTTGCAGGCATGTCAAGAAATCTGCTTTCTCCAGCAACAGCTAATTCTATAACTTAGTCTGACTGGGGCTGGTCCAACTCCTATTAAAAGCAGTGGAAAACTGCTAGAGGAAGCTGGATTGGGCTCATCTGGTGCCCTGTTGAAATGTGTGGCAATATAACAAAGCAGAACAAAGATAACAGCCTCAGACTGTAAATTCGTTGGGGCAGGGACTCTCTGTTTGTATGTGTTGTATAGTGTTGAAGACATTTGTCGACACTTCAGAAATAATGAATAATGCCAGTGTGAGGAGGAAATCTCTCCACTCAACCCTAGGTGTTTCTGCTGTTAAGTGTTGAAAGAGAAACACAGAGCCCTGAACTTTGAAGACTTGGCAGGTGAGGAGAAGGAAAAATCTTTTCACTTCCTATTTAAATTTAAGCTTAATCTGCATTTGTTTGGTCTGATAGAGATATTTGAGCTTTTAATTTTAATGTTGTTGTTTTTGGGAAAGCTTCTTGGGATGCATGGCATGAAAACACCTTAGATATGTGGCAAGGTTTTGATTTAATTTCTGCTTTCATCTGTTTTTCATTCAAACCAGACTAATTGCAATAAGATTCTCTGTGGCAAAAAATACTAGGGAAAGTGTGAATCTGGGAGGTTTCTCGCTTTACAGTAACTGTAAAAACAGTCACCAAAGAAGGTTTTCAAATTATCTAGTATGGGAGGGAGCAAAGCTTGATTGTTTTCATAGTAGCAGGATTTCACTGGCAAATCAAAGTTTTTCAAAGTTTTCAAAGATCTTACGCGCAGCTTATCCATATTTATAGAAAAGCTACTTCTCACACCTGAATTGCACTTGCTCTGACTGTAGAGACTTTTAAAATTCTAGCACGAGCTGATGTGCCCCTAGTGTTTGAAGCGCCCACGTTAACTGTCCACGTTGTGCTGTTAAACAGCTGAGGGCTGGGTACTCTTGTGAAAGAAAACTGCTTGTTAAAAAAAAAAAAAAAAAAAAACAAAAAGAAGGAGGGAAGGGGGAGCTTTTAAGCAGTGTTTATGGAATCAGACTGAGGAGTCCCTGGGCATAGTTTTTCCACTTGCTGTGTCCAATAAGTTTTCCCCAGGGTGATGTTGGCTGGGTTCCTTTGCTGGAGCACTGGCGTGGTGGGTCGGTGTTAGGCAGTGCACGTATTTCCTCCTGCTCCCTTCTCCCAAGCTGCTGGTGCTATAAACCTGGCCATCGGACGATCCTGATTTTCAAACAGTGCTCCTATAACAGGGCTCTGGGAATAGAATGAGGCAGTGAAATGCAAGGATATCTCCACTGCCAAAGACAGTGTACTATGAGCTTATTGCCCCTATGATACATTTGAGCACAGACTTGTCACAATTTCTGTTATGTATCAGATAGTGTTTTAAGGGAAGTCCCAGGATTTGGAGCTGCCCTAATATGCAATTGACATTAAACGTCTCCACTACAAAAAATAACATGGGGTTTGTATTTGTGCTTTGTTCTGCTGTTCATTTTTTTGTACTAGTGAAATGTTTGAATCTGCTTTTGCACTAAGGAATATAAAAAAGCCCTGAAGAACAGGAAACCTTGAGAACATGATATTTTCCTGTGATTTATCTTACAACAGATTTGTAGGGCAAGTCTTATAGAACTGAGGTAAACTATCAGTACACACAGATTTGGTAGTGTATGTGCATAGAAAACTGGAGTGTAAGTGTCACATAATGTGTACGTGTATTGGGTTCCTGCTCCTTCCTTCGCCATGGCAGTAATGTCTCTGCTGACTCTGAGGACTGACTCACAGCCATAGGGCAGCACGGTTTTACCTTTAGAGAGCCTGGGTCTACCTCATTTAGCTTTCTGTTTTGCAAGATCCATCTGCATCATTTCTAACCATGGGACCCACAACGCAAAAGAACAAAGCAATAAATTCTAGCTTCTTTGTTTCTGAGAGAATTATTGATTCTACGCATTTTTGAAAATGCATGCAAGTCTCTTTTTTTCGGGAATCGCCCTGTGGACACAGACTCCTTTGCACTTTGAGCTTATCAGCTCACGATAGCTATTGTTCTGTGTGTATTGACATCATTTGTGTAGCTGTTGAGAGAAGCAGGAAGGAAACTGAAATGCCAAGTGAATTTCAAAGTCGTTATTACCATGTGGAAGAGGGACAGCTGTCTGTGAAAAGTGACAGATTGGCAGAACTGGATCTTGCAGTTTGGTTTTTCTGAAACACCAAGTAAACAGCAAACAAGCAGTTAAACAAAGAAAAAAAATAGGGTGTCGCATTTGCTGTGTTCATGCTGATCTGAGAATCCAGGCTCGTAATGGATGCTGTTGATTCTTTCAAATTATCTTTTCTACATTGCACATGTGGAAATATGCTGCTCTTTCTGCGTTGTCTGTGTTTGTGTTGTTGGTTGAGTCTGATATTTGCCTGTTAAAAAAACCCAAAAAATTATTTATGTAGCAGAAAGTCAGATCTGAACTGTGAAGTATGAATACTCCTGTGGATGTTTCCAGGACTTGGGATACAGTAATTACAAGGTTTTTTTGGTCTGCGCCTGTCTCTAGCCGAACAAAACCCTCCCCCCTGTAACCTTCCTTTTGCAATAGAATACAAAACCCTAAAGCACATAAGCCACAATCCCCCTCTCTGCGACCTAGTAAGTTGTCGTCAGGAGGTGACGCTGAACCCTCATTGTCCTGATTCTTGTATGGCTTGGACTTGAGCTCTGACAGAAAAAAAAAAGATTTCTTTCTGGTAGTGTTTCCTATATCCTAAAGAACGGAGTCTCTCCTTTTGCTGGGTGTTACACCCCATCTTTCGTCAAAGAGTTAGTCCAGATTGTAACAGAGAATAACGCCGGCCTGACAGTGAACTAGATCAGCTGATCGAGAAAGTCCTTTCTGTAGTGAATCTGTGATGCTGCTATACTGGAATGTGTAGAAGGAGCCAAGAAACAGTTATGGGAGAGTAAAATTGCAGTGTTTGTTCTGGAGATGGGTGAAAGTAAAAAACACATTAAAAGCACTGTATGTATGTATATATGTGATAAAACAGAATACTCTTTTGGCACATTTGATGACATTAAAAATCCTCTGGTTCCCTTTTCTTTCCTTGCTTTTTATCTTGGGTGATGTCCTTGCTCCTGGGATAAAAGATGTAGATGGGGTGTTGGATCTTCATGCCTTCTCCAGAGCTGAGCTGACTGATCAGCTGCTTCTTTATTTACTTCTAGGACAGCAGAAATGTTTAGAGTTTTGGGGGTTTTTTTGTTTGCTTGTTTTGTTTGTTTGTTCATTTTCTGTATGAGATATAGGATTATCTTTGGGATAGGGAGCTCCTGTGACAAAACTGAGACAGATTCTCTGAGGAATAGATGAAGACTGGAACTGTATAGGAGGTAAATGGGGAAGGAAAGGATATTGTCACCTTTGCTTTTTGTTCTTTGGCGTCCTCTTACCCTGATTACAAGGGATGAGTTGTGCCTATCAGTTCTCAACAGCAGAGCTTCATCCTCTCCCCTTCTTAGCCTGTTCAGAGCATCCCAATGCTCTTTGGGCCTCCCCAAAAGCTGCCTATTACTAGTTTTGATCTCCCCTGCTGATTGTAGGACCTGGAGAGATGGGAGCTCTGCTCAGTAAGATGCTTTCCCCACTCTGTGCCCTCTTCTGGGGCTCCACTTGTTGGCACAGAGGATATGGCAAATTTTCTTGTTTCCACTCTCATGCAGAGAACTGCTTGTGGTTAAGATGATTTGCAAGTGTGGTATTTTGTGGTTATGTTATTGCTTCCTCCTATAATCCCACATGCTCTGGCACACAGGGTGTTTAATAGCATCCTCAGGTTGACTCAATGCCTAATTTGCTTAGACCGCATGGACTGTTCATATCCTCTGGTAAGAAGCTGAGTGGTAAGGATTGACTATAGACCTTAGTGTAGGCTCCTGAAATACAATGTTCTGTGATAGATTTGGTGTGTAATACCAAATATTCTTCAGATGAAAGCAGTGGAAGAGTTTGTCTGTGCCAGTGGCCTGCATAGACATCTCCAGAGTGGGCTTGTGGCTGATCTAGCCTGGTTTATGAGATGTGCAGATTGTGAGTTCTCCACTCCTTGATTCTCCAAAGGACCCTTCCGTCTAGGATAGTCATCACACTGGCCTTTCTCTCCACCACAAAGATGGCTCCTCTGATGACATCCTGAAAACCACATCCAGCCTGAACAAGCCCTCAGATCTCATCATCCATACTGCAAGTCTAGCAACTTCTGCAACTCTCTTCAGGCTGGTGCAGTGGGGCTGGCACTAGTGGAATTAAAATTAAAAGCAGAGGAGCACATGCTGGTACCAGTTGAGCTGTATTTGATGTAGCCCATGTCTGCACTGGTTGACTACAAAATTCAACCTCTGTGCACAGGACCTGCCTTGTGAAGTGACTGGATATGATTTTTCTGTGCCAGCCTAGGCTGAAGGAGAAATGCAGCCAGGCTTACCGCCCTCCGGCCTCATTCTAACAACCCTTGGTGGCAAAGTGCAGATACAAAGGCCGCTTCTGTCTGCAGAACTTTCCGAGCAGCAGAGAGCATGTTACCCTTCAGTAGCCCAGCCAGAGTCCTTCCTCTCCCGCTGGCAGATTGATAAGGAGGGACTTTCTTCTTCCACAGCTAAGTGCTACCCTGATTTACTGCAGCTCTTCCTTAAGCACTTCCGGAGGTCAGAGGGCTGCAGACATTAGCCCATAATGGAAGACCCGGGGTCATTTGTAACCAATACCAAGGAACCTGGGTGCTGTGCAGTGCAGCTGGGAGTAAATAAACCTGTCCCCTGACTTGCTTTGTAAAACCTCTCACTAACGTGACACAGAGAGAAGGATGAAAGCATAATGAAGGGTTCTCATCAGAAGAATTATAGTGCCCAGTGGCTTGTGAAGCGTGCGTGTTTATCTATTATTCTTGCAGGACACTACCCTCCAATGCAGTTGTGCTCCCAAAGGAGACTTGTGGTGGCCACAGTAGGGGCTGTATTGCTCATAGCCAAGCAGCCTTTCCTCAGCCTTCCTTGCTTCAGCCTTGTTATTTACCACTTATAATGGACACTTAGGACAATTCTAATAAAAAGATTACTTTTTAGTTCAAAAAGCACTAAAATAGTCCTTTCCTCTAGTAATACTAGTCTATATCAGAAGACCTGAGACCCTTCATAATCAGTACAAATTAACCAAAGTTAGGTTGGCTGTGATAAAATTGTTGGTGGTCTTTGCTTCTGTAGCATTTGAAAACTGCCCAGCTGCAGGGACTGCTGAGAGAAAGAATTAAAATTGTGGGTGTCCTGCAGGCAGAAGTCCTGGTGGAGGTAACTGAAGGGCTGAGCACCATGTACAGGGAAGCAGACCCAGACAGGGTGCACTCCTGCATGTGCAAATGAGGCACTAATCCTAAAGGCAACGAAATTTTCTGCATTTCAGTACAGTAAATCCCACTAAAATCCATGGCAGGGCTCTCAGAGGCTGGCTCGGGGGGTCGGCAGCTGCACATTGCTATCCCTGAGCAGCACGGCTGAGCAGCTGTGGGCTAGGCTGGCCGCAGGGCTGTGCATCTGAACAGGAGGCCTGAGAGCCACCCACTCTTGTGCTGCATCCGAGAGCAGAAAAGGGGAAAGTGCCTAAGGCAGAGGGAAGAAGAGCTCACTTGGTGATAGAGGTACTGTTAAGGATATCGGTTAGGGCTGGAGCGCCGAAAGCCCGTACTTGGTGGTGCAGCTGTCTTTGATGATTATGAAATGATCTCTCCTGGTATGACCTACCCTGTCCATGCAACGGTCTCTTGAGCTGAGCCGCTGTGGCAGTCACAAAACCAGGGGCAGTCTGAGTCACTCGTAGTGTAAAAACCACCAGTGCAGGGTCACCATGTGATGAGCAACTGTTATTCCTAGATGCACCTGAGAAACAATTCCCAGCAGAGTTAGGGAAGTGTTAACATCATCTAGGAGGCCTAGGAAATCTCACCTTTAATATTGTGTTCAGTATTGGTTGTCCTACACCCAGAAGAGGTAGATTCAGACTGGAAGAGATACAGAGAACACCTAAAATGATCAGGAAAATGTACTGTGTGTCTTATAAACAAAACATGGCTTATTTTTTTCTGGCAGAATAAATAAGAGGAGACTGACTGTGCTCTGCCCGTACACTGGGAGCAAATATCGGGTAAGCAGAGGATGCAGTCACACTAAAAGATGCTGCTTTGTACTGTAGTTAAAGCCTTCTTAAGGACACATAAGCGAGTGGTAGGCAGTCTGTATGCTTTGTTTTCACCTTCCTGGACACTTCTGTAAAAATCTGGCACATTCACACACCTACATTGTGCAAAAAAATAGACAGGATGACTTTCCCTGTCCATCTTGCCTCTATGTTGTGTAAGTAATGGGGACAGTGGTCCAAAAACCCCATGAAAATGTATATGACTCAATTGGGCAGGATACTTGCATCTGAAAATGGGAGCCCAAAAGCTGGAAAAGAGTCTTTTAGAAACAAAATTTACACTTGAAAACAATGGCTGTGCTTAGCACCTCCATTCATCCAATAATCCCACAACAGGACCTGTCACCAAGTGGTACTCAGACCTCTCCTGTCTACTCCAGCTTCATTACTGGAAGTTAGGTCTATTTATACTGCTTTGAAAGCCCCACGCAATTCAAGTCCTAAAGAGAAAGACAAGCTCAATAGCTTGAGCGATGTTTGTTTGCCTGGTTTTATCACTATCAGCAAAGGAAGCAATTTTCATAACCAGCGGGGAGCAGGGAGCCTCCAATGTGGCTGTTGATCTCTGGTGGTGGCTGTACCTTGAGCACCCCATGGACTGCTCCGCACCTGAAGCCTGCCCTGGTGGCAGGGAGGTGGTGACAATAGGCCTCTAAGATAAACAAAATAACTGAATAAAAGGTGCTGAAAGCCAGCAGCAGGTGAACTGCTAAGAACAAACCCCGCATGGCCATCACCCGCCTGCGCGCCAGGCTGAGCTGTGGCTGGGCGAAGCTTATCACTTAGGTTAACACACGGTCCTTTCCTCCCTCCTGCCCAACATCTCCCTTCCCAACTTTCAACAGTTGTTTGATTACTTGTGTGATACTGCTCAAGAGAGAAAATTATTAGCTGACCCCCTTCCTCTTTCACAACAAAACAGAAGAATAGCTCGACCGGGGCTTTGTAGAGCAGCCAGGTGCTGTTGGGTGGCTGGTCACTGCTCTCTTCAGGAAGGTAAATATTGAGCTAGAGACAATTACAGCTGTGTTCAGAGGAGCACCACATGGGTGGCAGCCTTCATGCTGTCACGGGAAACCTGTGCTCCAGCATGCATTTGCATGTCTCCTGCTGAACCAGCTCTTGTTGATGTGTCTTCAGCAGTAATTGGCTCAAGCCTCAAGTAAACATTTGGCTCTGTTAGCTGAAGAGATGGTGCACATAGGGAGGTACTCTTTGCAGGGGTTGAAGTGGTGTTTGTCTTTTGCTCCAGCCTGGTTAAAGGCAGCTGTGTTAGGAAGCGAGCAGACTACCCAGCTGAGATGGTCTGTGGTCCAAAGACCACCTCTACCACCAGAACTCTGTGCACTCCAGCAGCCTCTGGAGCATGTTCTTCTCCTGCCACATGCTGCCAATTGCTTGCTTCCCGTCACTTACAATTTGTAGGAAGAGAAATAGCACAAAAGGAACTCTGGAAATATTCTCTCTGTGAGTACACTTCCTAAAGCACCTCTTGGAGTCCAAGAGCACCAGACTCCAGAGGCACTGTGCTCCAGGAGAAGGCCTTCCCTGAGGCAGAAGCAGTGATTATTAGAGATAAGTGGTAGGATTTGTGTTACCCAGTCTGTGTTCATGAGTGGTGGTAGTGTCAGGACTTGATCTTACCAGATTTCACCATTTGCTGTGGAAAGACAATCTCTTGTTCCATTGTGCAAAAATTGGCCCGCAAAAGTCGCTATTATGACAAGAGGTATCAGCCTCTGCCTGTGTCACGTGTGCTAGGCTCCAGCAGACAAACGCAGCACCAAGAGGCTGACAGGGTAAACAGGGAGGCCAGATGAAGTAGGGCAAAGGGAGCCGAGGCGCAAAGAGGTGAAGTGACATGGTCAAGGTCAGGCAGCAGGTCAGGGCTGGGCCGGCCTCTGGGTGTTGCGGGTCCCAGGCCGATGCAGTGCCCAGCGCAGCAGGCAGCCTCGCACACGCTGCTCTACATCAAACACGGGCACCCGCTGGGAAACAGTTTGCTGTTTTAACAGCTGCAAACTTTGCACAGGATAGATTCAGGTTATGTGACGCTTTCTTCCAACTTCTTAGTAGGAAAATCAAGGTAGCATAATGGAAACTCAGGATCTTTCTGGAACAGCTTAGTATGGTGTTAAATCAGCTTTCTACTTGAGCAGCACTGGTCATGAAATCTAGAATTTCATGAAAGCCCATCAGGGACAATTTATTACAACTCCCATAGCTGAAGGAAGAGGAGAGTAAATCTGGGATACACAGAGATATTTAGGGCTTCTGTCAATCCAAATGGAACTTGGAGCTGGCAAGGCAGGGAAATCTTTTTCTATTTTGTCCCTGCCAGATACCTGGGTGGTATTGCCCGATGCTGAAGGGAATAGAAGGGGACCTATTTATCATATCTTCTATTTACTCTTTTTATTTATTTTTCTTATAAAAACACATTAAAAAAATTAATTCAGTGCTGGGGAAAGGTGACAGATTAACAACCCCAGAGATTTCAGCTCTCTGTTTATCCTCTGAACAGAGTGCTGTAAGCACATTCCCGGTGCTGCTCCAGCACTGTGCCCCAGCCCTGACCTCAGGGACCAGCTACTGAGTGAGCAGCTACCCCATCCCTCCAGTCTCTCCAACTCAATGGAGCTGCATCCCCTCGGAGCAAGGAGAGCTGCTTGCAGTGTGGGTCTGTGCCAGGAACTCCTGCAAGTGAGGCAGTGGATGATGATCCAGCCTGTCACTCTGCACTGTGCTGCATGGTCTCACAGCCATGGTGAGACTGCTCAGCAACAAGCCGTGTCTGTGCAAGGCAGCTGCACAGGCATGTTTTTCTAAGTGCTCTGTGCCAGACAACACACTTAGAGGTCTCACTCCATTTTTCTTTCCAATCTTAGTTGTTTCCCTGCAAGGAGGGGAAAACAGTTAATCCTGTGAGAGCACAATAGAAAAGGCCTTTGGGATGCCCAGGTGTCTGTGCATGGGGTTTTTCACCTCACTGAAGTGCAGAGTGGACGATGTTTTCGTAGTAGCATGTAGAGTGAGACAACCATGTAGCTCTGGTATGATTTTGACAGTCTGTGCATTTGCAGCTCCTGCTGGCTTCTGGAGAATTTTTAGATGTTTCATAATCATCTGGTTTTATTTCGGGAGTAAACATACTACATGGATCCTAGCATTAGGTCACCAACTTTGAAAAGGTAAAATTCATCTCCCATCCCTCCAGCCTTTATCGCTGACATACTTGGTTGGATTTTGTTTGATAATTCTCACTATGGGTCATTTCAGATTCCCACCATAAAGATCTGTAATTATTTTTTCATCAGCTCTGGTGTTTGGAATAACCCTTCGCAAACTAGGTACTTCTTTCTGCCATAAAGTTGGAGTGCTTGGGAGAAGAGAGGAGAGCATCCTTCACACACTAGTCAGCATGGGTTGGGATGGGGGCAGCACTGTGGGGGGATAAGGCTTCCCGATGCACACAAGCGATACCTCCTTGCAATTAGTAATGCTGCCACTGCCCCCTCCCCTCGCTCAAGAAGCGACATTCCAAAATGTATACTTGGTGTTTGAACTATCCTATCTCCCAGACCCAAGGGACAGGGGCTGGGATAGCTCTGTGGGAGGCCCTGGTGTTGAATCCATTTGGCTGGTGTGCCCAAGGGGCCTTCCATCATCACCTGCCTCCGCCAAAGCATCGGCATCCACTGCACCAGGTGGTACTCAGGAATTTTACCCAGTGTGAGTTACTCAGGGAAGAAACCTCTCCTTTGCTGTTTTTGCCTGTGGTATCAGACAATTGACCCCATTCCCCCTTTTTGCTGAAGGGGCAGAAATTTGATAATGGCCATAATTATGTATAAACATTAAACGAATGCTCTGGATCATCACTGCTGTATCCATTTGTATATAATTACCAGCAATGGACATGGTGGCTTCAAAGGCCACCCAGTTATCATTTATGTTTACTATAAACACAGCAGCTGTTTTGGGTAACGAGGGTGGTCATTTTGCTGGAATTTGATGAGACAGACCCTGAAATCCTCACCTGACACCAGCTCGCTCCCTCCTTCGGGAAGGAAATTCAGTACGGGAGTGCTGTATGCCAGCTAAAGAGGGAGGATGGGCAGGCTGTGCCTCATACACCCCTGGGATCTGCAGATTCCCCAAGCTCCCTCCGAATCCCGGGGAGCTGTTCCATGTTTGCTAATGCTGTTTCCCCACAACACCACTGCCATCAGCTCAAGGACTCCAGGACTGCAAAATGGTGATGCCAGGGACAGCAAGAAAGCTTCATGTGTTAACCAGAGCCTCTGCCTGGCAGAGCTGCAAGGAGGGGTAGCTCTGAAGGCGAGGACATGACAAGCTGCAAGTTTTAACTTCATACACTGTCCTGCAGAATAGTGAGTATCGAGGGGTGAAGGAGAGGTGAGACTGCTGGTTTTGGTTACAGCTGTCTGCTCCTATGGGGCAGTGCAACACCTCCCTGGAGGAAGGGAGAGCAGGCACAGGATGGAAGTGGGAGGTTCTGGACCTTCAGCAGTGGTAACCAAAGGATAAGACCAGCAGCTGTTGCACTGTCCGGGGAGAGAGAATTCACCTCTCCTTCAGGGACTCCACAGACTCTCTCGGTGCACAGCCTATTTATCATGCTACACACTGGGCCAGGCTTCAGGACTCTGTCAAAGTCATCAGAAAGCAAATCCCTCCCTTACAGACCTGTAAGGATACTTAGAGCATGGCACCACTGGACAGAGAAGGCTATAGCCTCTACAATGGAGAAACATGGTGAAAGATTGGCCTACTGGACTCAGAGGGGGCGTGGACACTTGTTTCTGTGGAAGTAGGGATCTTCCAGTGGAAGATCGATCCCTTGAGAAGAGTTTGGAGTGGGGTTGGTGTTGCTCTGGGCTACTCTTCCTCAGCAGGGGCCATGCATTATAGCTTACCTGTACCACTAGGAATGACACTGTCCCGTCATAACTCAATGCACAGAACATTCCAAAAAATGTTCCGTGTGTTGTTAGCACAATCTGAAGCAAAAACCAAAGCCTGCTGAAGGCAAGGAGAAGAGAAGAAAGCTCAAGCAAATATAAAGCTTGGAAGATTCTGAGAGCTCAGGACAGGCTGATGTGGCCCATGGCTTTGTTGTAATCTCTATAAAATTACAAGTTGGTAACTCATGCCTGATGGCAGCAGCAGTGTCATTTATGAACTACCTCTTACTGCCTTTCTTGACAGTGGGATGGAACTTACCATTGCTCACGGTCATTCAGCCAAAAGAGATGGGACTTTTCCGTGTTTTTCTCTTAGTTGAAAGTCTTCCATCTGGCGCAGTGTTTAAGAAATACCACCAGAGTGGTTTTTTAAACTAGTTTTTTTGCTGGTGTATAATCTTTTCTGATTTTTGTTCTTACTGCTCTTTTTACTGGAGGAAGCTAAAGTTCAGTCATTACAGGATGGACTGTAAACACTGATGGACTGAAAGGGAATGAAATGAAGGCAACATATTTTGTTGCAGTCCACATTACGAGGACTGAGTTATGACGTGGAGAAATATCACAGCACTGCTAGGCAATAAAACTGTGCCCATGCATCAGCTTTGAGACCAAATGCAGACTTCCCCTTCGAGAAGAGAAGCACAAAAGAGTCACTGCTGTGCAAGACTTGGGTTTTCAATGAGTGAAAATACTGCATTCAGCCTCACCCCACAGCTTGCTTTGAAGTGCCTGGAAGCAGTTCAGCAGAAAAACCAACCACAGTAGGGGGGAAGTGGGCTAGAGATCTGCGGCAGGTAGGCACCTGCAACCTGACTCCAGGTAATGTGGTCTGACTCAGTTACTCATCTGCCCTGAAAAAAAGATGCTTCATCTTATCTCTAAAGGAAAGAGCTAATTGGCTGGTGTTTGCAGCAGATAACACATATCAGGGTGATGTATTTATAAGGGGAGGAAAGAACAACACAGTCAGTGCCTGTTTATTTATTGTTTCATGAATTACAAAGGCTAAATAGGCTAAACACTCCGTCACTCCAGAAAGAAAAGCAGTGCCAGGGTGTGTGATTGAGAAATTAGCCCTGCAATTAGGTTCAGACTGTTCTACTCCCAGTCAATAACTGAGACACATCATAGCCTCAAACAGTAATATTCACAGAAAAGCCCTGGAGACTGGACTACAAAGAAGGGCCTTCTGATAGAAAACCCTTCTCTTGGATTTACTAGCTAATGCTGTCATGCCATGGTACGCATGTATGTTCTGTAAGGTGGAGCACGTAGATTATCAGCAGTTTGTACATTGTAAATATTTGCAAGTGAATGTTTAATGTAAATTGAGAAAGATGTGTTACACATCCAGAACACTGCACCAGGTCTCCTGCACCCTCCAAGGCTTTTGGCTTTACTCGAGAGCCAGTGACAGTTAATATTTTCAAGTTCTCAAGGTGAAGATTTCAGCAAAGTCCCCAGAGGACTAGAGAGGGATAAACAATGCAGTGCTCTTCTGCACAGGTACAAGTTCAAGGAGTACAAGGAATAGGGAGCTGAAAGTATTGATTTGTGAGATAAAAAAGTTAAAAAGGCAAAAGCATCTAGCAATACTGTACCAAGAAATGAGCTTGTAGTAAGAGGGAAACATCAGAGAAAACTAAGTTGCATAGCACAGCTCAGGAGGATACATGGGGGGAATTCTCAAGGAAGAAATTTTAGCCTGCATGGCAGGACATGTTCAATAAAGCAAGGTATGAGTCTGGAAGTGGGGAAAACGAAAACTAGCTTGAGTGATACACTAGAGAAAATGTATCAGAGGCATATTCTGCTTTGGCAGCATGAGAGAATGGTAGCCCAAATATTTGTTTGGTTTTTTTTACTTTCTGCCTTTGCAATAGCAAAGAGTCAGATCAGACACATGAAATACTACGTTTATTCTCAGGACCTGGTCCACCTTCTCTTTAGCCATCGGCCCTCCAGCCCTGTCAAATTGCAAAGGACCAGCTGGAGCAGGTGTCAGCAGAGATGTATCAGCACAAAGTTTTGCTGGGGTTTCTCAAAGCAAGTGGCAGGATCTCTTTTATCACGCTGAGCCTTATCCTGTCAGCAAAGCAGCCGGATGAAATTTCCTTCTCTAGAGACTCCCTCTCTGTTGCTGTGTAGCCAAAGGATTTTGTAGGCTCCTTTACTGTCTTAATTCTTGTCAGATTTGCATCATTATTCAGGCCTGGAGAAAAAAAAACACACAACAAAAAAAAAAAAAACAACAAAAAAACCCTACAAAAAATCCAAAACATAAAGCTGACTTTAAAACAAAAATCTCTCCACAAAGACCTTTCCAAGGACTTCTGACTCTGATGTAGTTGAAAATATTTTGGGGTGTTTTGCTTCTGAGCACTTGGAAAGTCAGGACTGAGCTGTTTTGTGCTAACTTTTACAAATGCTAAACATCTGGCTCTGCTGACATGACTTCAGGTATTAATTCTGAGTCATTTAGTGTAGATTGTGTTTGAACTCCTAAAGAGCAAAGGTGCTTTCTGTATTTCAGTAGACATCCTTAAAATGCAGAATGGTGCCATGGGTCCAGATTTGGGATGCTCCAGGGAAAACTTGGAACTAGAATTTCATTTCAGCCCTCTATAAATAGCAAGCTATTCAGTAATTTTGAGCTGTGTTTGAGTCTGGTTTTTTGAATGCTTTAATTCTGGGGCATTTTAGTCTGGATTGTCTTTATTTCCTACCCTTTGAGATTAGGTCAAAGATTGTCCAAGTGTCAAAACGTATTGAACACACAATTTAAATCCTCACCTATAACCTTTATTCTTTCTCCCGCGTGATTTGTAGTTTCATAATTTACATGGCAACAAAAATCCACATATGGGAAGGAATAATGAATTACAAAAAAAAGATTTGACAATCAGCTTTATAGAGAGAGTGAAGACACAAAAGGTGAAGCAGTGGTACTTCTCAGGTGCTGCTCTTTCCTAGGGGTGCTCTTCTGTGATTTTCGTCATCATAAAGCAAAGTAGATGGTTTCGATTTATATTTCTTTATAGACATAATTAAATACTAATGCAAGGCAAGAAAAATATCATGTCAGTCAGAAAGTAAAGCATCCTTGATGCCCTGTGGTGATTAGCTAGCAGGACCACTCTGTTTCAAGGCTTCAAAAACAATAACAAGAGCAGGAGGACCAAGCTAGTGTTTCACGGATTCCACCCTGCCATGCTTTTTTGAGGACTGCCGAATTGCACGCTCATATTGCAATCACTACTAAAACGTGCAACAAAGCGTATCAGCTACTTGACAGGATGTTAGGCCTGGACAAAACTGAAGAGGAGCTCCCCTTACAAGACTGGACAGGCCTGGCATACGTGGAGGAATACATACGACGCAAGTCCAGCTGTACATTGCTGGTTGCTGCCTCCACAGTCTTGCTCTAGCACCACCAACAGAATGTTTGTCTTGCTCGTAGAGCCATTGCAGGGCACGGCCCTCAGAGTTGAATTTGTAACATATCTGGGCTCCATGAACCAAAGGGTTTTGGTTACAAATTCAAAAAAAAAAAAAAACCAATTACAAAATTCAAATTACAAAACTAAAAGCCTTTGGTTCATGGAGGCCCAATGGATCCTGCAAGGAGAGGAAGGCTGGAGACTCCAGCTGACAGCTACCACTAGGAAGCAGGAATTGACTTGTATTCATTTGATTTTGTGTGTTCTCTTCCATAAATGTAAGTTAGGAAATTCCTGTATTGATTTAAAACAAATAAACTTTCCGTAGTGAGAGGGAAATTCAGACTAGCAGAATCTCTGTCCAGAGCTGTTAATCCAGGTAAAGGAATTAGTATTTATTGTACGGAGGTGTTTATTAAATATTTTTTTATTGTAAAATGGGAATTATTAACAATCACTATCAGTAAAAAATAATATTCCACCATGAAAGTTGTGAAACATCACGTAAAGGAACAGTCCCACAGCCCAGCTACCAGCATCTTTGAAAAGAAATGCCTTTGAAATGCCAGGGTTAATAATGCATGGATTTCATGTAAATTTTTCAACTTTAAAAAAAATAACCTTAGTTTACAGTAGAGACAATAAGGGTGAAGGAAAGAAAGCACTTAAACTTTTTCTAAACTGAAGCATAGGATTGAGGTATGTTTATTGGGCTGTATAAGACCTGTCCAGCTGGAATCAGCATCAGCAGTCACACTGACGGGTGCTATTCAAGTGATGTCTCTATTCATACGGGATTAGATGGCTGTCTGGCTGCTGGCTGAAAAATCATTACTTTTAGTGCCGTGTCCTTCTAGTTGGTTTTCATTCTCCTGACAACGTGCAGTTGGGATACATTTTATCTTCCCCCTCCCCTTGTACCAGGTTTTGAATAAATAGAATTCTCTCTGGTTGTTAAGCAGTTTTCTCTGGCCCTTTTTTCTTGTTTCCTACCGGAGAATGATGGATTTGGTCATTTCTAAGGACCTTCCCAGCTGTTTTGGACACGGAGACAAAAACAGACTTGGAGAGATTCATTGATATTATGGAAGATTAGCCTGGGGGTTGTAGGATTTCTTTCAAAAAGAAAACTTTTTTCCAGTTTGACTCTTCCCTGGTGTGCATGACTAAACCACCCGTGATATGGAATCAGTGCAACGACTGAGGGATGTAATCCTCAGCTGCTGTAAACCAGCATTGCCCAGTAACATTCAGTACAAGCTACTCAGGTTTACACCTGCTGACAAACCAACTGAGACAGAGGCTGTGTCTGGGGTGAGGTGACACACAACACGGCATTCCTGCTCTGATTTTTTATCAAGACCCAGCAGCCAGGAAGAAAGCAACTTCTTTTCTTTGAGCCAGCGGTCTGATCGTGCCAGCTAACTGGTGGCATTTGTTTTTCCTCTGTCCTCCCCCTCCCTGACTCCTTGCAGAGTCAGGAAAACTCTCCCAGCAGCACTCAGTCTATGGTTGGAGGGCATAGCTGTCATTCCATCAGGCTTGGCTAGGCCTGCATTAAAGCGTGTCATACAAATTGAGGGGATCCAACATAGTGACAGACAGATATTTAGCATGTAATTGCACCGAAAGTGCAGCACAAAAGCTCTGGGAGGTAGGAGAGTGGAGGATTTGGATGCATGAGATCTAATTGGAGTGAGGTTTGGATTTTTTTTTTTTTGAAAGCTCATTTGAGCTCCATAACAACAGGTGTGATGGTAAGGCACAAATACATCATCCCACAGCCACTGAGGCACTATATTTGTCCTTCTCCAGCCTGCCTTGTCTGCCCTGAAGAAGTCTTGTTTGAGGCAGTATCTGTTACAGACCAAGCAAAGCCACCCCATGGACTGCGCACAGCTCCCATGCGCTCGTACACAGACCCGTTTCTCAAGCGAAGCTGAGCTACACATCTCTGGCTCTGTCAAAACATGGCCTCCTGCCCCTGAGCCTCACCCATGCAGCAATGAATCCCAAAAGCCTCTTGCACCACAGGATTTTTATCATAAAGACGGAACAGAAATTTAACATCTATTTGGCAGTATATAAAAAAGGATCATTTTAATTGCTGGGCTTTAGCATTGGTCATTAAGGACCAATTCCATTTCTGTTGAATCTCCAGCTCGTATCTCCAAATGCAATCAGGTTGTTTGTGATTTCACGCTGCTGGGGCCAATCTGCACTCATCTGACAAGAGGAAGCTTTTAAAACATGCTACTGAGATCTGATTCTGGGAGGGTTTGAGTATTCCTGATGCTTAGAAGTTTAAAATCTATGGTTTTGAACCTGATCAGAAAGGTGCAAGAGAGAGGTACAAAAGTGCTGGAAGAAATTTAGTTAACATTTAATGAATGTTTAGTTAATTAGCAGTGTAAATGGATATTTAACAGAGTCCTCAGTTGGCACTTAGGAGATCCAGGTTCTGAGATTTCCAAGTACTGCTACAGATCTCATGAGGTGTTTGGCCACTCTTCTTTCCTTTGCTGAAGACAAATTATCCCTAACTTCAGGGACAAAGTATTTCCTAAAGATTTGGAGATTTCAGAAACAATGACCAGGCCATGGAAATCCTAATTGAATTATTAATTTGCATTAAGAGGTTCCTTTCCTTAAGTCCTACAAGCTGCTGAGCAGAGGCAGCGTTCTCCAGTGGCCAGACTCCAGGACTGGGTCTGGAGATGTGCATTAGGTGTTGTACACACATGTAAGAGGGGAATGTTCCTGTCACTGTGTGGCCTACGTCGATGATATAATATTGTAAGGAGCTGGGTGGAATGTAGCAACAAGCAGCATGATTGATCATTGATGATAAGCTCTTGTCATGTTCACTTGATTTAGATTGTTTTAAGTGTATCATTTACCAATGTACCATTTACTGTCTCTGTGAGAGACAGACAGTAGATTCCACAACCAAGGTGTTTTGCAAAAAAATGTTGTTTAGTGCCGCCATTTTTGAGTGTCCAAACTGACAATGTTTAAAGGGATCTAACTTCTTCAGGTACAAAGTTGTCCAAAACAGGAAGACACAGAAAGTCTGTGTTCACTGCTCTCTTCCTTGTTAAAGCAAAGTTTTTCTAAAAATTGTGGGAGAACTGCAAGTGAAATAAGAAGTGCAGATAGCACGTGCCCCTGGAAATAGGGACACATCCCAGGAAATAGGGAAGTCTAAGCAATGATGGAATGCACCTAGATCCCAGCTGAGTTTGCAGTAACTTCGTTGACTGGGACAGCAGGACTCAGTCTATTCCAGTTTAACTGAGGTCAGAGGAGGACTGAAGGATTTGTGGTGCCTTGAAATCATCCGGAGAGAAAAGTGCCAAGCGAGCGTAACACGGACATTACTAGTTGGGGGCTGTTGTTCTGCTGTTCGCAGCCACACCTTCTATGTGCTTCTTCTTGGTACAGCCCATGTCCAGGTTGCTGTCAGGGAACATGATAAAGGAATAAAGCTGCAAGTGGGATCACGTTTCCCTTCGCTCCTTGAGTGTATGTGTGTGCGTCTTTGTTTTTTCTGTGCTGTAGCTCAGGGGGGCTCGTAAATCTTAGAGACGACTACGTTGTTTTTCTCTCTCCCTGTATGACTGATGGTGCGAATTTATGTGTGGTATTTCTCTCCCCCAACCTCACTCTGTTAAAATGAGACAGGAGGCCAGTAAATTTGCAGTGGGAGCTGTGCAGGGTTGTGGGTCCCTCACTCCCTCCTCTTTGCAGCCTGAGGGCCGGCTGTTCCTAAAAGATAATGATTTTGGGCTTTCAGCTGGGGGAGGGATGCTGTTTGTGTCGTTTTATTTTGTTTTGACCCTCTGCTTCAGCACCAGGTGGTGTTGGAGAGAAAGGTGCTGTCAAGGGAAAGATATAGCCTGATTAGTATCGAGAATGGGGAAGAGGAAAATCATGAGGTGTTAGAACAAGGTATCCCAGAGCAGAGACCCTGCTGGGGCACTCCTCCTGCAGCGCTTCACCTTCAGTCTAACGATGCCCTGAGACGTGTCCACGGACACAGTCCATCACCTCTTGACTTTTAACTGCAGTGACCAAGCTAAAAAGTTTCAGAAGTGTGTTGTGTTACAGGAGGGAGCAGGAGGTTTAAAAAATATTCTAAAATGATGTAATTAAAAATATTTGTGTCTGCTTCTAATTTCCAAAATATTCCTGAAAGAGACCCTGCCTGTGCCCCTTTTCCTGAGGTGGAGGGATGCCCTGCACCCAGGCAATGTTACCTGTCTTTCCTCTGGCTGACTTCAGCTCAATTAATCCCACATAGCTCAAGCTGCAACTGGGAAATCCAGACTGAAGTCTGAATGCCGTCTTGAACTTCAACTCTGATAGGAGTATTTCTCTTGAGAAATTATTTGTTGTTTTCAAATCATATTTGAGGTTGATTCCAGTGATAATTGCTTTAGCAGCAGGAGTGAGACCTGGAAGTTTTGGTTCCTGAACAGATTTGGTCAGGAATTTTAGACAAATATGAGATATTTTTAGAAAAGTTGTTGTGTTTTTTCTCTTGCAACAGAAGGATGCCCAGGTTCAGAGTGGAATTTTCAGTCAGGATAAGCCGGTCTGAGCTGCTCAGCAGTTACAGACCTTGTTCAGAAATGGGAGGAACAGATTCAAATCTCTGCCGTCCACCAGGGACTTGAATCCCCGCTACCCTCACCTCCACAGAGTGCCCAGATGGCTGGTCTGTGGCAGTTTTGCTGTCTGTTTTTTCATAATCTCCCTTCATGACTGGTGAATCTCAGGACATGGACAAGCCTGGCTGTTCCCAGCTTGCATACTATACTCTATACATACTCCTCTATACTTTACCTGTCCATGAAACATTTCTGCCAACTTCTTCCCAGAGGATACTTGTTGTTTATAAGTGCTCCGTGGTTCCCCGACAAAAGGAGCCAAGTGAAATTGATAGTTTTCTAGGAGGGAGTTGTTGCATAGCCCAAACCCTGGGAGCATCGCAGCTCACAGGTGATGGAATCTTTGTCGTCCTGCTGCTAAAGCAAATGCCCGGCTCCTGCCATGGGAGAGCTGGATTAGTCCTGTGAGGAGCCAATGGGAGCACATCCAGCAAAGGGCAAGGGGAATATAGGTGACACACAACAAATGGAGGTACAGGCAAAGTTCTGGAGGTCTGTCAGACCATCACCTTTGAAAGAGCATTTCACATACTTTTGACTTGTGATGTGGTGCCAACCACGGTTTATTAAGCCAGAAAGTTTTAGGCTGCCATTTGCATAGGCTCATATGTCTACTGTCATTAAAAAATCTTCAGGGTTCCTTCAGAGTCTCATTCCTCACCCTCTGTTAACTGAGGAAGCTATGTATGTTTATAAACCCAGCACATCCCAGCTCCTACATTGAATCAGTGAAGAATATCGTAGAAGAATAGAAACAGGCCATCGTTTGTGCTGACTTCTACACATTGGAGCTGCTGAGGTTCAAGTACTTGACTGTCCTGCTGATGCACTGCCTGATACCAGCTTCCCTGGTAGCCTAGCATCAGAGCCAGGTGGTTTCGCAGAACACCATATAGTTGCTGAAAAGCAATGATGCCATCAGGCATCCCAGAGTCAGGGTCTGTATTGCTGCCCCTCCGTGGGTGTGCTCTCTGAAGGGACCTGCCTGGCCAGGGGAGCAAAACACTTCTCTGGGGGATCAGCCTCCTGCCTGTCTTCTGCCCCAGATGCCCTGGATGGTGTATCTATGCCTAGAGTGCAGACTGAACCCGAGTGTTCAGCATGGTCCCCAGCCTCGAGTAGTGCATCAAGTGTTTTCGCCTCAGTGCTCTCTAGGTTCCCTAAGGAGTTTGGCAGTCACAGCTTGGGAACTTAGCTTTGCCTCCTTTTCCCTCCCTCTCTGAGCTGAGAGGCAAAATAATCATTTAAAGTCTCATCTCCTCCTGAAGGCATAACCATGTCACGTGGCCCAGTTTAATCAGTTTAAAATGTCTTGAAGCCAATCTGTTTTTAACTAAGCTTATTAAATGCACTCAATGAACTTCATCTGCAGCACAGCAGGGTTGTTCTGAATTCTGCAGAGCTGAAGTGAGCGTGCACAGTATCCCCTTGGGTGAGAGCACATCTCACACACACAGTATTCAGAGTTGTTTGTACAATTTCAGGCAGTTCCAGGCTGTGCAGGATCACAATCAAACTCTGTGCTGCTGCCCAAAGCTCCAGGTAGACTGTCATGGCTGGGCTCCACCTGGGACAGCAAGGAGCTGGATACACTGTGTGGGACAGGGGAGACCAGTGAGTGCCTGTGAAGGTTGAACTGGGCCATTGGTAGCTGTCAGAATTTATAAGGAGGTCAAATAACACTGCACTGGTTTGTTTGTCCCATTTTTGTCTTTCTGCTTTGAAAATAACAGGAGTTCAGGGCCAAAATCCAGGATTTATATTCTGTGGATTGGTGACTTGTTCTTTCTGTTAGGACACACGTTAAAGCTGATTACACAAACATTGCATTTTATATTAAAACCCTGATGTGAATCAGAAATGTGGATGACAGCCTCTCCCCACCGTCTCAGTGTAAGCCCAGTGTGTGATGTCTGTGAAGTCCACAGGTCAGATTCTTGTCTTGGCTCTGTCCTGGGTCTGTTATCAGACTGTTGTCTGTCCCTTAACCCTCCAGCTGACATTTAAAAAGGTACTTAATGGCCAACTGCAACTAAACATCCAGGGAGAAGTGACTCCCCAGGGCAGCTTTCAGCACCAGGGCCTTAGCTGCCGCCTTGAAAGTATCCAGGTAACAGTGCTCTCTGGTGATCTGGGTGAACGTGTCTGAGCTCTGTTATCCTTCCAGAGCATGAGACTCACAGAATCACAGAATATTAGGGACTGGAAGGGACCTTGAAAGATCACCTAGTCCTACCCCCCTGCCAGAGCAGGACCCTAGAGTAGATCATGCAGGAACACGTCCAGGCTGGTTTTGAATGTCTCCAGAGAAGGAGACTCCNAGCCTACCCTGAGCAGTATTTTGTTGCTGGAAGGACCATCCAAACACTCATAAATCTTTGCGTAACTCTGAAGCGGCTTTGCTGACAAATTGGCACACACCTCCTCCCCCACCTCGCAACGTGACTCACACTCAGGGCTACTAAGAGCTATTTCAGGCCCCATAACAAATGAAATATTTGTCTCCCCTTTGCCCTGGCAGTTGTATCCACACCACCCTTTCCCCTTCCCCCTGAGCCGAGTGCTTTAGTGCAGAAACCCTAAGCCAGCAGTGGCAGCTGCAGAGGATGGGAGCAGGCTGGATGAGTGCCACTCTCCAGCCCTTTAATGTGTCTGAGCACTGGCTGGGCACCCTTCCTCTGCACGTCCCCCAGCTTCTTTGCAGCCCATCTACTGCTGCTTCACCTCTGGCTAATAAGTTGGACTCAGATTTCCTCTCTTCTTGCCATGATTCCCCATAACAAACCATTCCTTTTATATGGCACATGATCCAGAAATGCCCTAACTGCTCTTTGGGTCTTTTCTCATCCATGTTCACCAAGAGCTGGGGCACCCAGGGACTGTCCTGTGACAGAAGAGGGTGTAAAATGGTAAAGGGGACCTAAGAGTTATCAAGTGTGAGGTGTGTGTTTGTGTAATAGATGCACAGAAAAAAACCAGAGATTGTATGTGGTCATTGTGCTCCACGCAATTGTGAAAACCCAACTGCTGTACAGCACGCAGAATAAAGACAGCAGAGATTGACTTTCTTTGAAGCCTTTGCTTTGGATATTTATTTTTTTTTCCTTTTACTATGCCAAAATGCTATTAGACACACAGCTGCCTTAAAAACAACAATCTCCCCTTCCATTAGCTCAGTTAAAGCTTTTCTGCAAGCTTTTCATTGTGAAAAGACAAGGAAAAACAGAGAAAGAGAATGAGCCAAGGACAATCAGACATGTGGTTCTTGTGACAAAAAAAGTAAATTGAATTTTAGTCGAGAAATGTGAGAGATTTAGAACAATACAGTTAGTACTTAGTGGAATAGCTGCCTGACAAGCAGGTAAGATCAGCGTAATCCTCCATCAGTACGTAAAGCAGGCACAGAATAAGAGCAAAGAAAATAGAGAGCAGGCTCTTTGCTTGACAGTTTAAATCCTAAGGGTACAATAACTATATAGAGCAGAATCAAACACACAGCAGTAGCCATGAGTGAATGTGTAATAACTTTTGCCATGGGGCGTGGGTATAACCTACATAATGCCAGCCAGGGCCAGCGTGGATGTGTCCATAAAAGTACTTCTGCCCGTGCACCTGTACGTGGCTCGTTACCATGTGGCATCAGCTAAAGCTTTGGCAGACCTGGGACAAACGAAGCAGAGGCAGGCAGCCTTGCAAGAAGCTACGAGTGTTAGTTACGGTATTCACAATTTCTTCATTTCTTTTGGAAGCAAGTGATGATTTGGAAAAACTGAGGAGGCTGCAGCCCTCCGTACTGCTCTACACGCTCAAACCTCTGGTGCAAAACTCTTCTGAAGTTTAATTTTCAGAAGTCACCTGCAAAGGGCGTATTTTTTCTCACAAGAGGTTGTGTGTCAGGTGAGACAGCAGTATTGCTACTGCCCTATGCAATACCCCTTAGCTCCCATAAAACCAAAGAATATTAAAGAATTTCAGGTTCGAAGAATTCATGATAGAACCAGGCCTGTACAAATTCATTTAGCAAAGTCTATTTTTTTTTTTTCCCAAAAGAAACACTGCATGTTTGCAATGTTTCTGAAGGCCAGGTTCTCAAAGGGGAACCCCAAGCTAACTCACAGACTAGCATGTCATTGTCTCGGGTAAGATGATTTTCTGCACTTGCCAGTCATTTTAAGCCTCATGTATGGCTGGCTGCCTTTGTCTTCCAAGGGCCTCCTTGTACAATGAGAATTACCTGTTGTATTATGACAGACAAGTGATTAACATGAGAAAGACAAGTTGGATCTGGTGCTGAGCTTCCTGCATATCTCCCTTGCATGTCCTCACAGACGTTTCCTCGGAAGCAAAAGGAACCGTCTGTGCTCCCGGTTGCTCAGAGAAAAATATTTGTGATGGAGTTTGACTCTTCCTGTGTTGCTCCAACTCTCTTGCTGAATGGCTGAGGTGTTCATGAGAGCCGCTGCCATGCAAACACTGACAGTGCATCGATCAACTTCTGCCTCTACTCTGTGGCATGTTTCTAGAAAAAAGAGCTTGGATTTATGTGTCACGCAAATGCTGTACTTTGGTAGTGTACCTACTTCCATTGAGCTCCCATTCCTGAAGACCTTTTGGTATCTCATTTAGCAGTAGTTCTCGGTGCAGGCTCTAAAGAAAACCCAAGACAGATGCAATTCTATAGAGAGAGGTGCTTTCTGCCTCCAGCCCTGCACTGAAATGTAACTGAAAATGCTTTTCTCCTATGAATGAAATATTATTTGTGAGTCAAAAGATTATTTAAGTACATGCTTAGCTTTTTTTGTACAAGCATTCAGGCTTCTCTATTGGGTAAGGATGCTTTCCTGAACTGGACATTAAATTGGAATTTTGTGCAGCCTTTGCAATGATTTTCCCATTCAGATAATTTCTACAAAGATACCTGTTTTCACGAGCCTTCAGTTTTCAAATTATTCATGTGGATCCATTGATATGCTCTATCTTTTAATGCTCTTTATTTTTTCTTTTTGTAAAGATGGTGCTTTTCACCTTTTTTTTGCAAGAATCTCCAGTAATTTTCACTTAATTATTCGATAAGCCAAAAATCAGTCCTGATGTACTTGATATCATGTGTCATGTCTTTTTTAAGAGAGTAGGAAGCAAAGTAAAAGAAATTAAAAAGTACCAAGGAAAACAGTCTTGGGGGAAGATCGGAGAGCTGATGTCCCATCCCTCCCAGGCACCCGCTGCCCATCGCAGCATTGTCTGAACCCCCGCCGAGTTGCCGCTGTGGTGGCACCTGCACAGCTTGCCAGCCTGTGGTCCCTGCACAGGCCACGTCTCTCCTCCCTGGGACCTGTGGGATGCAGTGATGGAGTTGCCATTTACCATTAAAAACAAACAACAGGCTGTGGGAATAGAAGCAGCTTCCTTTTCCCTCCAGCTTTGTCAGGCCATTTTGGTGCCGGCCGCGTTGAATGGTTGCACTGCGAGGAAGCCGGGAGCGGCCCAGGACTCCCAGGCGCAGCGCTGGCAGCCGGGGAGGATCAGGAAGTCGGGCAGGGGCAAGGTCACCTCCTGACCTCCCATTTGGCAAAGAATGCAACTTGCTGTCAGGCACTAGCAAAGGCTAGTGTGTTTTGTTTTCCTGCAGCTTAAGATCCCCATGGTTTCTGATGGGAAGAAGCTTACAGCACAATTTTTATTTTATTTTCTCAAGAGTTTTTTAAAAGAGTAGATGCCAATGAAATGGTGTAATCACTGGAGAGCTTTGGAGAGTGGCTGCTCATTCAACGGGTGTGCAAGGACAAAATGCTATTAGTATTTCGTTATACCATACGGAGCACTGAAGTTCATTACTGATCTTGGCATAACGTGACCATAATCTTTCAAAATAAAATGTTGTAACAAAGAGGGAAATCTCTGAAACGCTACTAAGTATCACTAATCTCTCTCTCAAAAAAAAGAATTGGGCTCCACTGCTTCCTTAAAATGATGTCATCCCATTGCCACTTTGTTTTTCTACCAACATAAGCAAGAGCAAAACCAGGTCCCAGTGCGTGAGTTCAGCTCCTGTGGTTGATTTGTGTCATCTTGTCTCTTGCCCTTAGGTTGTCAAACCTGGTTGGTGTAGGGTGAAAGGAGAGAGCATCTCAGCTCTCTCTGATCATATTTTTACTATTATTGCAAATCTGTCCATTGCAAATCTATCTTAATAGACACGCCAAACTACTTCTGCACCTTTTTCAGAAATGGGGAAACTAAGGCTGCGATATTTGTCATGACCTTTCTGGGATCTGCTCATTCAGGGACATAGTCCAGGTCCTCATTGTTCTGCTCCTGTCTTTCCAGCTAGAGCCAGTTTTGCTGCCGTTGTAGGATGAAAATAGGGCTGTATGCTTTGGAAACTGCTGTTTGCTTTTCTTTAGTGGTCCCACTGCCAGTTTTGGCTCAAGGAAAGCTCTGCAGTGAAGCCATTTTTCCCCAGTGTCTCTTTATATTCTGCTTCTTTATCTTTTACTGTCAAGAATCTGTGACATAAGTAAGAGGATCTAACTCCTTTTTCAGCAGAAAAACCTTCCCTCTGGGGTCACTATTTGATCCTGTGTCATGGCTACAGAACAGCATGGTCAGACTTGTCCCCCCAAGCACTTTCAAAACGTCAGCCCATCTGAAAGTTGTTCCTTGTAAAAACATCTATGGCCAAGAGACAAACAACCTAATTTGAATGGAAACCTGTTGAAGAGCAAAAAGAAAGACACAGTGAGAGTCCCGGTTTGTGAGCTGGATGCATAGCGGAGAAGCTGTAAAGTATCTTACTAATAGTCATCAGCTCCCTGAAAAGAAAGCTGTCCTACTGGTCTTGGTACTGTCTGTTTTCCTATGAGAAAGTCAAAATCTAAATGTTAGGGCTCAGAATTATATTGTTCCTTATGCTGGTGTAAACCCAGAGTGTATTGAACAGTTTCATGGATTTGCTCTGGATTAAATCAAGTGTAAATCTGAACAAGCTTTGGTCCTGACCTAATTTAGAGAGGTTTTTAAGGGCAGAAGAGACCTGCTTGGCAACTGCTGACCAAAGGTCTTCAGTTCTGGCAAGAAATCCGACATATCTATGGACATGGAACAGCTCCTCTGCTCTAGTGCGGAAAGATCTCCACTTCTACATTTTAACAGTGTGAGTGATGGGGAAGCCACCTCTGTTCCAGTTGTGAATACCACTCACAATTAGAAATTAATGTCTTATTTATTATATTAATTGATCTACTTGAAGCTCAAATATTCTGAATTTCAGGATACCTTCTCCTGCCAGAATGAAAAGCTAATCCAAGTTGCTGAGAGTGTTTTCTGGATTTTTTTCCAGTGCTGGTATTATATTTTTTTCCAGACTATTGAAAAAGAACAGTGAAAAGCTTGTTGAACCAAAAGCACAAGAATACATCTGTCCAGGATGCTTCAAACACTCCCCAAATCCTTCTCTCTTAAAAATTCTTCTTCTATTCTGTCTTTCAAGTGGTTTCAGGCTATTTAATGTATTCTGCATCGATTTTTGTTAGCATTATTTGCACTCAAAATCTCCTGAAGAACTCACTGTAATGCTTCATAGAAACAGAGGTCCCCGTAAGGGGTACATTGCTAGAGCGCTCTGTTGTCCTGTTGCTGTCTGCTCCACACCAGAAAGTGTTGTGTGACATCATCTGAGGGGTGTGAGCCTCCCTTTACCTGGCACTGCCTGCTACCAGGGCTCATGCCATTCCTAGCTCAGCTGCAGAAGCTTAAGGGAGCATGTCACCAATTCTGATTTATTTAGGTTTGCTACTATCAGGAAAGTGGAGTGATGCCACATTAAATAGTGAGCTTTAAAGTTACAATATTTGCATCAAAAAGAGTTCAGCCACTTGATCACAAAGTTGGAAGCAGAGCTACAAAAGAAAAGCTTAACTAAGAAAATTAATTCTTAGAACATAGCTGAACTCCAGCAGCGGCACAGTGAAATTTCATGGAGCTATCACAAATGAACAGGCAGAATCAGTGGAGCTCCAGCTTCAAGGTACTGTACCCTAGAGCAGACCAAGGTTTCAGACTCTTCCATATCAAAGGATTACCAGTAGTGTTGTGTCTAAATGACCCTTCATAGCATCCATCTCCACCTACAGATGTTCCTTTTCACTGGTCACTTCAATGAAAACTTGCTAATCTAGCAGCTTTGGTGAGCGCTGCTTATTTGTGAGGATGTACAGGAAACTTTGCTCACAGTTGTTTGGCATTCAGAAATAACTTTGCTCACAAGCTTGTCCTTGTTTTGGTATCTAGGAGATTAATTCTTTATTCTCCTGAGACAACATGATGGAATATGAACTATCTCACAATACTTTTCAATTTAGTTTTATTAAAGTTTTAAAGTAGATAGTGCAGATGTCTCTTTGGTAAAGTTTTGGAAGAGGGCTGAGATGTGGTTTTCCAGGGTGACCGAGGATGGTGGGAAACCTGCTGGCTCTGAGGATGTCTGTAATGCTGTGAGGGCCGTGTTGTGCGAGTTAGGACACTTAGGTTCAAATTTTCAAACACAGAGAGGAATGTACATCTTCACTCACCTGGTATATGAACATCTACTTCTGCTCTGAAACAATATATTGTACAAATCAGAGCAGCTCCCATGAGAGATATGACATCCCCATGTCTGGTGAGAATCATGAGGTTTTAAGAGGTGGGATAGGGAAGAAAATAGGTCTCATTCTCACATACGATGTTTGCCATCTGCCTTGCTAACTGCTGGGGAGAGCTCAGGGTCCCCAGCAGGAGGAGGGACCTTTCTCTTTGATGACTGAGCCCTGTCTGTCACCTCTTCGTTTCACAAGTGCTCACCCAGGCTGTAAGTGCACTGGGACTTTATGGCTGGTGGTATGTGAGGACCAGTTCAGCGTTGCTATAGAGTATGCCCTCTGGCTTCTCATACGTCCAGGCTCTGTTCTCTCTTACGCCTGCAGTAGACATGGCTATATTTTTGTGCTATTTTGCGATATTGTAAGTGTCAAAAAGCCTTCTGGTGCCCTTCACCTTGCTCTGGGCAGCCACTAAGAACAGGACAGTCGTTACCTCCAGGCAGGTAGGTCCAGATCTGCCTCTTCTTTAAACACGCAACAGAGATGGCTGAGTCAGGAGCTTTGCTCCTCATGGAAAGAGCTCCTTCAGATGCAACCTCTTGAATTCCTCAGTTATCCTTTGAAGATCTCCATTTCCCTCTCTGGACTAATGAGGATGATGGGAGTGATTGGACTGGGTGGATCTGCAGCTTTGATCCTCCGCTGGAGATTAGGAAGCTTTATGTCTCCGCCGGGCTGGGTGAGATGCACAAGTAGGCACAGCCCTGAACTTTGGGAAAGTTCATACCTGAACTCTGCATCCATAGCCAACCTGTCCTGTCCAGACGTGCTCTGGGAGAGAGTTTGGTCAGTGCCTGTAGGGCTTGGGTGGGGGTGGGGCTGACGAGCTCTTGAATAAAATGATGGTGATTAATTATTATTTCATAATGAGAGATTATCACAGGCTTTGCAGCTAAATAGCACAGTACTTAGCATTTCTGTGCTGTGGCACCGTGCACGTTCAAAGCGCTGTACAAACAGCAACTAAATTACTAAAATGGAGAGATTATTTAATAGCCTGTGTCTTTGCATTTCTCAGGAAAGGGCGGGGAGTGTTTAGAAACTTGCCCTCGACATTACCATGCACTCACATTCCAAGATTGTGGCTCATGTTGCCAGGCCTGTGATGTGCAGGTTTGGCTTTTATATTTGGGAGACTGTAGTTATGAAAATAAAACTAAAAAGCTTACCCTGTACAAGTGCTCTGCAGTCTTCCCTGTACCACCCTGCCATGGATGACTAGGTAGAGAACTCACAAGATGAGCTCTTTGGACCAAGTGACATAAGATGTCAGCCTGTGACCCTCCAAACGTATTATGACCCAGCACACTCCTCTCACACTCCTGCAGAAACACCCTGTGCTACCAAGTGGGATCAGATTATCTCCAGTGATAACATTTGGATCCCAGCACAGTGTCCCACTTCCTCTTCTGCAGCAGTTTTCCACAACTCACAGGGTGTTAATTTTTACACACTACACTATTTATTATTCTTGATTTTGTCCTATCAGGAGTTGTTGGAGTTTTTTTAACCACAATTCTGCTTGTTATAGCAGCAGCATCTTCCCTTTATAATATCATAGACCTTAGTGGAAGAGAAGAGGTTTAGGATATTTCATGAAACAGCCGTAAGGATCATGGGTGGCCCCCATGTTAGCTCTGTACCTTTGTGCAGACACCTTATTTCTCAGCCATATTGGTCAACAATGTTAGTAATAGAAAAGAGACTTTCAAATCCGCAGCTCATTTATTTCTATGTCTATCAGCAGCCAGGAAAGTTTATTACATCTCGGTGTTTGTTTTTCCTATGTTTGAAGTGTTTTGGTCAATTCATACAATCAATATTTAGCCCTGACTTAGGCAGAAAACTTACAAAGTCAGAACATATTGAAATTTCGTCTATGAAGTTTCTCCTACATCAGCTGATTGGAGATACATTACTGCCAGCAGAGAGAGCAGAAAGGCAGAAATCAAGCTCTCTAGAGACCTTTGCAAAGCCAGGTACGTGGTCAGGAGGAGACAAGGCATGAATGTTCTGGACTTACTCAGAACAGACATCTGTAAGAGGATATTATTAATGGATAAAAGACGATTGCTTCCTTCCTTCCAAACACGTCATCAAAAATCTAGCAGACACTAAAACTTCTTCAGCTCCTTCTCTTGTCACAATTCACCCTGTCACATGGTTAGCTGTCCTCCATGGGTGCTTTCAGAGGGCTTGGTACGTCTCTTCAATAGACACTGAGCATAAATAAGATTTTAGGGTCTGCCAGCAGGACCAAACTGCGATAGCTGCACCATGTGAGTAGGAGAGCATACTGCAGGGATACCTAAAGTGATTAGATGTAAACCAGCTTGGATTTGGATGTGATGTGGTTGCATTAGCCCAATACAGGGTTTACTAGCTTGTATGCAGCGCTTAGTTCACCCAACTGGTGTATCACGGCATCGGAGGTGCTGGCCTGGGCTGAACCTGAACTTATAGCTTGTGTCTTTGTGGTCTCCTGCATCTGTACCGTGCTGTTTCACAGGGCAAACGTGCCAGAGGATCCCAGCCAGAGCTTAGATGTGTGCTGTTTCTCTCTGTAAATCTCTAATGCCTTGACTTATCTTTTGTTAACTGTATTGCCGCACATTAATTACTTTGGCTTGTGTAGGGCGTGAGGTTCATCCGTATGCGGTGCCTGTGGTAACTGCTCACGCCATGGTGCATCTGGCTGGGCTTGCACCTTTTTCATATTGCATCAGTTTGTAATCAGGATTTTGTTTGACACTAACATAGCTAATGTATTGACACAAAAGTTGAGGTATTAACATAAAAGCATTGCCATCATTTCCTACTTAATCCTGACAGTAACAGCTCATTAAAAAAAAAAAAAAAAAAA
>VWZK01010647.1:586917-597876 GCA_013396935.1 Baryphthengus martii
GTTTTTGTTTTGTTTTTTTTTATAGTACAGCAAAAGGTGCAGTTAAGTTGCAGAAATGCTACAATCCAATAAACATGTAGGATCATGGCATTTTTTCCTATGGGGGAATGTATTTTCAAACTAATTTTAAAAAATCTTCTGAACTTCACTGATAAGTAAAGGTATTAATCGCTCTCTAATGAGCCTAATTGCTGTTGTAAGAGCACACTGAGGCAGAACTCTGTTGCCTGTTGGAGCAGGAATAAACTGATAGTTGCTGACACAAAGGCTGGGTGGTTGTTTGAACTCCTATGAGGTGTTAGGAAAAGTCCTATACATGTTTATTTGGTGGCATTTCATACATTAATTCCATCTGCTCCTGGGCTTTTCGGAGGATTTATCTCTGTTCAAGGTCCAAGGCTGCTGGGGACAGAAAGGTGAGGTTACCCCTCAGCTCCAAGTGCTGATTGCCACAGCTCTGAATTGTTTCAGGCACTGTGAGCATTAGTACTTTGCAAAGCTGGGGAAAACAGTAGAGTATTGCTTTTGCTTCTTTTTTCTAGACTGAACCATGCTGGCTCCTTCAACATTTTTTTAGTGAATGTTTCCTTCTAAACCTCCCCACTCTGTCCAGTTAGTCTGCATCGCACTGAAGTTCAGCATCCAAAAACTGGGCAGTGCCTGACAAGTGGGTAGGAAAGGTGGTCTCACTGTCCCTTTTCCTCTTCATACAGCCCAACCCTCTCTGCAAGAGTAGGAAACTGCTGTCTCAGACCCACTTGGGTTCCCCAACCCCGGCATGGCCAGAGAACACCCTTGCGCTGGACAGTGCTCCTGCAGGGGTGGATGCTCCCTGCGTTCAGTGGTGCCAGGGAAAAATATTCCTGAGCCTGATGCAGAGTTGCTGTGCCAGTGCTGCTCAGTGGAGGGCTGTATACTCGCTGGGTGAGATCAGGCGTCTAGGAGGCTGATGCCTCCACCCAACCATACTGTGAATTTGGGCAAGTCTCTTGTGCCTCAGTTTCCACATCTACAAAATATGTGTTTATGTGTCAATGCCTTTGAGAGTCTAAGAAGAAAACCCACTTTATAAGTACTCATTATTTATTAAAGACAAGTCAGAAGGTAGCACAAAGACAGTGGAAGATTTACGTAGCCATAGGAAAAAACAAGGCATCTTTTTTTCAGGACACAAACGTACCATTTCTAATTCTATGAGAAAATTTTAACCCTCACTGTAGACAGCATAGAGAAGTCTCTTGTAGACAAAGTGAGATTCGGTTTCAGAGTTGGAGATTAGTGGTGTATCAATATCTTTAGGAAAATCTGGTTCTCACTCTTGTGTAGACTTGATAATCTATGAAAGGTAAGAGGAAAATATGAGAAACATAAATGTGGTCCTGTGGCTGGTGATAATTATTATTTTGTTTTGATTTATCGTTCATAGGAATTTTTTTATGAGAGCCTCACAGGCATAATTCTTTCTCGTGCATAGTTTATTTTTGCCAAAACGACAAGAGGACAGGATATTTAGCAGAATATGTCTGATGGGTGGGTGGAGAACAGAGAGAGTTTGGATTTGTGCCAAACATTGGGAAGGTGAAAGAATGAAAAGAACCCAGCTTATTGCAGTAGCATATTGCTCTTTATCTTGGAAAGGGGTATTTGCCTGAAGTGGCACTCCTAAGTCTTCATGGGATTTTATTACAGGTATCAGTCTGTACTCCAGCTCAGCCGCACCTTCAGAGAGCGCTTCAGCCATTTGCATAATTGCAAAACCCTCAGTGATCAGAACATGTGCAGCAGGCCAAAAAATCAAGAGTTTAAAAATATAATCTTCCTTTTGGCACCTGAGCCTTTAGGATATGTTTGTTTTGCATTTTTAGGTGTTTCCCAGTAACCACAAAGAGCAGCAAGGTGCTCTGCTGTTCAGGGTCTTCGAACTGGCAGCTGAGCCTTGCAATAGAAAAGAGCAAATATTGTGATAGCTGCAAAAAAAATCACAAGGGTTATTACCCAGCAGTTGGGCGTAACAGAAAGTTGCCAGACATCATAAAAAAAAACACAGAAGCGGCTCTGGAGATTTTCTAAGGGGCACTGCTAGGTACCAAGGGTTTTGGAAGGGCTGTTTCTTATTTTGAATACTAAAATAAAATTCTTAACTGTGGGGAGTGCTTTTGAAAATACTCCACTTGCATTTTAGCGGAGTGCAGTGCCAGCTGTCTAGAGCAGGAACACGTGAATATGTTGTTCCAGTGCCAGGTGAAGACTCAGCTTTCCAGCCACAGCACTGTGGCTACAACTTCTCACCTTGAAAAGGTTTTAATCCTGTGTGTGAAATGCACAGGCAGTTATGGGATTTATATATGCAAGAGAATTGTGAGGCCTGCCCTTACTTGCAAAATGAGGAAAAAAAACCCCTGCGTTCAGCTCACCTGCTCCCTGATACACAGTGACCTCAAATCACTGGAAAATGAGCATGTTCATTAGAACTACTGATCCACTCTTTCTCCTCAAATGAAACCAGTTTTTTAAAGGGTTTAAGGGAAAAACAAGTAAATTAGAAGAATAAGGAAACAAAGCATTGAACAAGTAGTTCTATTCCCTTTCTGGTTATGTAATTATCCTTATAGTTTTAGTATAAAGAATTGTTATTCTTGATTTCTATATGTAGTTCTGAAAACAAAACTGAAAGAGTGCAAAGCATAGCTTAGATTTTGGGAAGTTTTATCAGTAATTGCTATAGTAAGCTCCTGTCATCAGTATGCCAGCAGATTCCCAGGGTTTCCATCTCAAAGACTGAAGTTGGTGCATTAGGGAGGCTGCAAGACGTATTTCCCTCCAAGAGAGCCAAGGAGAGTGCATTACCCAGAAACGTTAGAAGTGCGATCAGCTTGCTGCCAGGAGCAGGTGCGCTGAGCACATCACCTCTGCACGCAAATGCTGCCTTCGGGCAGAGCCCATTGCTTGTTTAGCTTCAGGAGGGATTGTCACTCTGACTGACAGCAAAGGGTCACAGCCTCGGAGGTGCCGAGCGCCTCGGTGCCCGGTGCCTCAACGCCACGCAAAGATGTTCAGCACTCTCCAGACTGAGCCCTGGGGCCGGGTTTTGAGAGGTTTGCAGTGCTGAGCACCTGGGGGTACTGCACATTTCTAAGAAGAGGTGGTTGTTCAAGGGATATTAATAAACTGCTCTGCAGGAAATGAATTACATTTCAAGGCTGTTAGTAGCTTCTGTAGAATTTCCTCTATTGCTCCCATTGGAGACCAAGGGCAGAGTCTCCAGAGCTCCTGTACACCTGACCCCAAAGTGAGTTCATGCCTTCTCAAGAATAGTTTTGGAGTGGGAACTGTGTCCCGGGATGGCCTTAGGGTTCCTCTCAGGCTCGGAAAAGGGATCAGCATGGAACTGTAAGTAGGGGATTTTGGCATTTGACACTGGTGGGACTCCTGCTAGGACCTGCTGGTTGGCCCATATTTGGGGTGACCTCCACACTTTTAAAAATGAAGGTGAAGGGAAGGGCCTGGTGCAAGGAAGATTACAAAAAGTTTTGTGAGCTGAATAGTGCAATTTGCTCAATCTAGCTGGCTTTACCAAGATGACGTCTGAGAGGTGACTTGATTACAGTAGATGAGCAACATTTCAGAGGAAAACACCAGGTACTAAAGGCTATTTAATGTAGAGTGAAAAGGCAGAACTAGAATTAACAGCTGAAAGTTGAAGCCAAATAAATATAAAACTAGGTATTTGGTTTTTTTCCTTTTCACTAGTGAAAATAATTAATCATCAAAACAGGGTTATGTGTGTGTACATTTTTGCAGGTTTTGCTTCTTTAGTTCAAGAGGAGGTGCTTTCTGGAAGACAAGCAGTGAGTGGCCAAACACACAGTATTCAACACCGCATAGAAATACCTAGGTGAAATGCTGGGGTGAGGAAGGGTTCTGATTGGAGCCTTTGTTTCTCTCAACTGATTCTCTCTGGGTCTATAAAATTGCCATCTTCTGAAACATCTCATTGCTCCACAGCTGTATTTTGAACAGTGCATGGATTTACAGTGGAAAGAAATGCTGCTCAGCACCACGTGAGAGCTCAGAGCACTGAAAAGAAAGCGGGCACAGCTCTGCCTCACATAGATGGGAAGGCACTTGCACAGCTGTACAGCCTCAGAAATTCCTGGTGATTCTGCAGAGGTCAGTCCTTCACTCAAAAATGTGTTTCTGATTACATTCTGCCCTCTTGCAGATAACAATGCAGTCAGTGACAAATCTAGGGGAAGAGAGGCTTTCAGAGCAGCTACCATCCATGCATTTGCCTTCCACTGGGCTGACACAGCTCATCTGGTTTAATTTCTGCATGGCAGCCGGGCGCCAATCAAGCGTGTCGCAGCTTCCCTTGGAGAGTGCAGTTTTCTTCAAAACCAGTATGGCTGCTCCTCCAGTGAAAGGATCCGCTCTTCTCTCAAGTAACACGACAATTACTTACAATGACTGATGTCTAGGTCAGACAGATAGGAGAAGTCTTTTGCAAATAAGCAATGGTTTTGCCCAGCCAAATCACGTACTGTACTGAGCAGTACAAAACGAAATGGCTTTATCTCAGAGATCTCCATCTGATATTTTTATAAGGCATGCCTGGGCCCTCTTAAATGGGGCAGAAAAGCTTGGCAAAGATACTTATGAAATGCAGCTGGGCCTAGTGAGTCTTTTATCCTCATTTCTGGGAGAAAACTCCTGTCCTGGACAGCTGTGGATGAAGGAATGAATGGTCCAGGAATTAAGACCCTGGTTGAGGAACCGTGTGACCTGGATTCAATAGGTCAGATCTTTTCTCTGGCCCTGGGCTGGCTGCTGTGATTTGTTATGCCCCTGCTTTCCTATTGAAAAATAAGTACGATAGGATTATCTGGCAGAGGTATGGGAGGAGACGTGATGCAGGGTGCTGGGTTATAAAACAGAAAAACTGAAGAGTTCTCAAAAAAAACAAAGCTGAAGCCTCAGCTCCAGAAGCCTTTTCAGAGTCCAAAACCTAACTGACCCAGGGAAGCAGCTCCATGAAAAGGGAGGCTGGAAGGTCCCAGGCAGAGATCTCTGCAGAGCCCTGCCACCAAGCCCACTCCCTTCTTGCCAGCACGCTCGGGTGACCATACCAAGCCAGCAGGTGGGCAAAGCTCGGATGCCAGGTTTGTACCTTAGCTGCTGACCTTGCAGAGTCAGTAGATCTAGGACAAGCCCAGTGCCCAAGGATTTCTCCGAGGCTTGTGGCTGCAGGGCAGTTTGGCAAGCAGACTGACTGCCAAGATCCAGAGCCTCACTCCCTTCCTGCCTATGTTTCAAAATGTTTTGGTTTTGCACTCAGTCCAAAACATAATATCAAAATCCTCCATGGAGGAGCATTAGCATTCCCCTGTTGCTCTTCTAGATTCTGATCAGCTCTCAGATATATCATTTTCACTTTATAGCACTCGTTCTCTTTTATTTTTTCATTCACAACCAATTTTATCTGGGGTTAGCCTCAGAAAGTTGCCAGTTTTGTTCTAATTACAGGTGACTCTGAGCCAAAACCTCAGATGTTATCATATGTGAGCGGGTGGGAAAGTCAGCAGGGAGAGCAGCATGCAGCCTTCCTGGCCTCAGCATCTCATCCAGGGCAGGCACGGGGCTGGGAGTCAGGGACTAGTCTCTAACCATTGCTCCCCGCTGCCCTGAACACAGTGCTGCAGAGCCACACCTCCTCACTTGGTTTTAGGCCGTGGTATGGTCCCTATATTTTCATGCCTGTAGCTTGCATTCCAGGAGGAAAGTTCTTTGCCCTTAGATAAGGCAGTATCAGGTGCAGAGAGAAATTAAAGGCAGGGAGGTATGGGAGAGGCTGCTGAGGAAGAGAGACAGAGAGTCTCTAACAGAAAGAGTAAACCAGGAGCTGCAGCCCGTGTGGCATCAGGTCATACAAGCTTTCCGTATCGATCAGCCTGAGTTCCCTGTGGGTATTCTCTGTCCGTTCCCGGCTGTCTCATTTCCTGGTGGATTTCAGTTGGAGTTTTTTAATCTTTTCTTATCTGCTGTACTTCTCTGCTTGAAAATCCTTCCCTGTCTTTGCTCAGGGATGCTGACAAAGCTCTTGAGCCATCAGTTGCCCAGTCCTTTCCCTGCAAGATGACAAAAGGTGGTTGAAAGCATCAGGGTGGCTGATGCTGTTTTATTTTCAGCCTTCATCAGGGATAGAAAAGAGCATGGAGAAGTGCATGGAGCGTGTCTACAGTGGTGACTAATGACTATTAGACCCTTATTGCTGTCAGGTGAACTAGTAGCCGAGACTCAGACATGTGGTCATTGTCAAGAGGAATTTTTGACTCCCCTCTTAGGAGCACCTCCTCCTCCCCTCCCTAGCCATTAATTACTTCCACCATCCTTCCAAACTGCCAAGGAGTGAGGAGCAGCAGAGCTGGAGATGAAAGGAAGCAGCGGCTGCCCCGGTTTCCAGGTCTTTCAAATAACCAGTCTGTAATAACTTCCACAGCCGAGGGAAATGGGCGAGCTGTGGGAGGAAGGTCAGCGCTGAGGGGAGGAAGGCTCTCGCGTAGCAATGATGTAGTGGCTCCTAATGGAAGAAACCTGTGGAATTAATCAAGCGCTGTGCCTCATTTGTTAATGACAGCGTGCCTGAAACGTGCACCAGCCTCTCTTGTTGGTGGGTAGCTGGGACCCTGAAAGCCCAGCTGGACTGTCAGCATGGGGACTGGGGTCTCAGTGTGTTGGACAAGCCTAGTGGCAGTGGATGCTGAGAGTGATGGGGAGCTGAAATGGGACACTGTTGTCCATGTGCCTCATATCTCCAAGCCCACTATGAGGGAGCTTGGAACGAGGCTGGTGCTGACCTCCCATGCTTGGCTTCCAGGCTGTCATGCGTGAAGTCAGTCACGCTCAGTTTCCCCTAGATTAGCGTGGGGTATTGAGATGACATTGTTCTGGCTTGCTCGCTGCGGAAAGCAGCAGCTCTGCGGAACCAGTTAAGGCGGTTTGGGCCCAGCTTCCATCTCCTCACCCCCACACACACTCCAGAGTTTGGCCTTGATTTCATGGGCCAGAGATGAGCAAGAATCAAAGTGGAATAATTACTGCTAGTGCATGGGGCAAGTCCCCAGCCCCTCAGCCTCAGGCTGCCTCCGCAGGCTGAGCGTGCAGACTCAGCAAGCGAGGCGTGCTAGGAGAACGGTTCTCCTCGCATCCTGGCGAGGAGTGATGCAGGCAGAACCCACCACAGCTTCTTGATTTATGGGAGAAATTGTTCACATGGTTTTAGGGAGTATTTGGACACTGTCTCTCCACTTTACTCAAGGGTATGCACGTCCTGGGGGCAGCAAAGTCACTGAGAGCTCCTGAAGGCTCCTGAACGTTGGTGTCTCTGTAGAAAAGCAGCACAGCGCATGTGTCTGGGCTCCCTGCACCCTTGTGCCCTGCCTTACTGCTCCCAGCTGTGCTCTCACATCTGTGCTCTCACCTCTGGCAGTGAGTAACTGCCAAAAGCGTTGCTGAGGTTGCTGGGGGACTGCTCTGCTCCTGATGAAGGCGGGAGAGACGCAGAGACCTGTCTTGGCAGCCTGCCGTCAGTCCCACCACGCTGCGCTGCGCTTTTTTGCTGTGATCTGAGCTCCTTGGACAGAGATGAAGCTTTGGCCCTCCGTGTGTCTGATGTAGTTAACATATTAGGCCTATGTGACTCCACAGAGAATTGCAGATATGAATGGATAGCAAGTAATGAGTCTTCTCAGATATTATAGTCTTCCTATGTATATAAAAAATAATGTACGGTCTCGTTATAGGAAACATATGTGTCCTTTCTCCATAGGCTAGGCAGATTTCTGTTTGAAGAAATGACAGTCTGACCAAAATGCCAAGCCCCGTATAGGATCACATTACACCCAGGAGAGAGGCTGCGCTTTCTGAACCTAAGGCTCTTTTTAAGCTCCAGTCCCCTTCAAAGGAGTGCAGCTGCACTCTGCCTGGTGGGGAAGGGTCTTCAAAATATCTGTGAGGTCACTGTCTGATCTTGGAGTAGTCATTTACTGCCCCATCCATACCTCAACTTATCCACTGGTAAAATTGCAATAATACCTATTGACCTTTCAGGAGATTTTCAAGATTGATTGCAGAAAATGCTAAGGGCAAAACCACAATGTAAGGAAACCTAAAAGGGTAGATTCTCTTGTGCTTGTCAATAGTCCTGACTCCTTTTTGGGTAACTACATTAATTGATATTGTGGGTCACAAGCTTGGAAAAGTCAAATGATTGGAAATTATTTCTCTGGAAGATTGGCGGACTTAAGGACTCTTTCAGAAGCTGTAGTCAGAAGTGCGATAAAGCTCACTTATCTGTGGCGCAAGCATCAGTATGTAACGTTAGCACACTTGTAAAGCTGAAAGTGAGATTCAGTGGCTTGGGTTCATATTTCCCAGCCACAAGAAATACCAAGAAGTTGATAAACATCCCGTCTGAGGAAGATGGGAGGTGCTGAGCTCTGAGCCCTGTGAAAACTTGGCCTTTAAAAGCCAGCCAAATGCCTTGCAGCATTCCCGCCACTGCAATAATGCTGGCCAGGGCTGGCCAGTCCTCTGGGAGCTGTGGGTCATGTGCCGGCGATGGGGCATCTTCAGTCACACACTGCCCCGATATGGCAGCTCACAGGCTCAGAGCTTGGGTGTATTTGCAGGTGCCCCAGTACACCTCCAGTCTCATCCAGTACACCTCCAATCTCATCCCTGGGCTGGTGCTGTGGCATGAGTTGGACAGCCCAGAAATAGGGTTTCATCAACTCAGAAAAACTTCTTTAGATAGGAGTGAAGGTACTGCGTACCTTTAAATGCGGTGATGTCAAGAAATGCTTACGCTTTAGGCAGGTAACATGGAAATGTGAACAACCGCAGATACCCCCTCACGTGCAGCGCGATCAGACTGACAAACCTGACACCCCGGGATTCTTTCATAATTGGCTGGTGTGCGTACGCGCGTCTCAGTGTGAGCCGTCGTGCTTTTTTTCGTTTTCAGCCCAACGATAAATTAAAGTCTTTAGCCCCATTAAAGTATTAAATTTTAGCTAAGTCCTTAATTAAGCCCTCCTTGCTTTAATTAAGGCATTAAGATTTAATTAAAAGTTAACACATTGGAAAAATCTCCTTTCTCTTCTGCCTTAACTCCACCGGAGCAGGTTGTGGCTCCAGATGTCGGCTGATGCTACAAAATCAAGAGAACCTTACTGAATGTTTTCCCCCGTATGTGTGAGCAGGCTGAAGTGCATGCCAGCACTTGTCAGCAGAGCCTTGCGACCGACTGGTGCATCCAGCAGGGCTGTCGCAGCGCGTCGGGATGGGTGCAGTGCACTCAGCCTCAACTCCCAGCTCCTTCCCTCCAGCCCTGATGCAGAGCCCATCCAAGCCCCAACTCTAGGCAGCATTGGCTTTGTGCTACTCCCATGGAGGTGTGTGAGAGAGAGTCAAACTTGAAGGAAAATCTCACCCTTGGTGTAAAATTAAAATAAAAGCAGTAGAATTTTTGGCAGCAAAAGAATTGATTCTAGAAAGTGGTAAGTAGGTGTGAGAATCTGCCTTGTAGTAAGTCCACTACCTGAAAATTACAGTTACAAGAGCTGAGATTATCAACCAGGACACAGCTAGCTCAGTTCCAGGCAGGTCCAGAAAGAAGCCCAGTGGGAGAATGCTCTGGAGAATTTATTTGAGCAGACATATTCCACCTGATCTCCTGGACTTGCTGGTGCCTTGCTGAAATCCAGCATGGATTTCTTGACACTTCATTGCACCCTGCTTTGGTTGTTGCAAGGAGAAGTGAAGCACTTGGGCATGGAAGGCAAAAGCACTGTACTCCATCTTTGTCTTTTAGTCATGTTTCACTTAAATCTTCCATCAATATCTGCATACTCTGACTTGTCAAAACCAGTTCATCCCAGCTGTCATTGCAAAGGCCCCGTTCCTTGAAGCAGAATAGAATTGGCAAGGAGAAAACCGCATTTTTAATTGGTTGCATTTCTCCAGCACTTCTCTCATAGGGACCCTAAAGATCTCTAAACTGTAATGACACCTTGCAGATCATATATTACTACCTTGTTTTCAAGTCGAGGAAACTGATGTGCTCAGGTAGAGCAAGTCTCACCAGCTCCTCAGCATCAGGTCTTGGTTTCACAGGACCCTGGCTGCTGCACTGCAGAGGTGCATGGATGGCCAGAGTCGGCAGCGAGCACACTCTCTCCCCAGCTGCACAGTGGGTGGTCACCTCGCCCCTTTTCATCATAGACTCATAGACTTATTCAGGTTGGAAAAGACCCTTGGGATCATCGAGTCCAAAAATTAACCCTACTCTACAAAGCTCACCCCTAAACCATATCCCCCAGCACCACATGTAAATGACATTTAAACACATCCAGGGGTGGTGACACAACCACCTCTCTGGGCAGCCTGTTCCAATGTCTGACTACTCTTTCTGTGAAAAAATTTTCCCTAATGTCCAGTCTAAACCTACCCTGTTGCAGTTTGAAGCCATTCTGTCTTGTTCTATCACTAATTATCTATGAGAAGAGACCAGCACCGACCTCTCTACAATGTCCTTTCAGGTAGTTTTTTGGTAAAGAAATTGCAGGTCCCAAGGGGTTCTGGCCAGATGCTGAAGAAGCGCGAATCTGTGTGGCCTCTTCTGCACAGAAGAACCAACCCTTCAGCTCTGATGCAGTGTCCTGCATCATCTCTTTTCTCAAACAGTAAGAAAGAGAACAACTTTTACACCCTGTCTGCATAAAACAGAAGGCTGTTCCAGGGTCAGCCATGTTTTGGGCTTGTACAGCAATGACAGCTTCTTGAACACCAACTCTACAGCATCTGCTTTGGCCAGCAGACTTGAGCATCCTCCCACCTTTAGCCTTCAGCCTGGCTTGCTGTGCTGCTGCTGGGCAGCACCCAAAGGTGCTCCTGTGGGTG
>VWZK01010647.1:597947-669729 GCA_013396935.1 Baryphthengus martii
GCTCTCCCCGCTGGGTGGCTCCGTGCGCCGCGGCGGGGACAGAGGCGGCGGAGGCTGCGGGGTGTCCCGGCGGCTCCGCTGCCTTCAATCCGCCGTAACTGCGGGTAGAGCCGGCCGGGCGAGGCGGCGGCCTCTGAAGTATATATTTCCTACGCATTTAGGTTGGTAGAATCGGAATTAAGCAGAGCCCACCTTCCCTCAACATCAGGCCTCTCAGCAATGGGAAGTGAGTTTATTTCTGTCCTGAATAAAATGGAATTCATACAGAAATATATTTAAGTGCTGGCTGCACCCTTGGGAGCCCAACAATAGAAAGCAAATGAGAAAACAAGTAGCTCACAGCATCTGGGGACTGAAATCCAACTACCTGGCTTGTTGGCTGATACCTGTAACAACCAGCCCAGCAGCTGTGTTGAGCTTGTATCCACCTCTGCGCACCTCGTGTTAGCAAAAACGTCTGAAAAAACTTCTGTTCTTTGTAGGCTGTCTCCGGCTCATAAAGCGAGTGGTGGCTAGAGCCAGAGTGGGAGGGAATTTCACGGGTCCCAGCTCTCTGGGAAGAGGAGAGGGGCAGTGTGAGTGAGAAGGCCGACAGTGTGATCCTGGGCAGCCAAGGAGAGCGGTCAGTCTGCATCGGAGGCTCCGCACTGGCTCCCGCTGTGGGTTCCCAGCAAGGCCAGGGGAGATGATGAGATGCAAAGTGCTGCTGTTCTAAGCTATGCATGTATGCAGCAAGGTAGAAGGCAGCAGAACACAGCCCAGATACATCTCGGCAACTGTTCTGGGAGAAAAGNACCAACCCTTCAGCTCTGATGCAGTGTCCTGCATCATCTCTTTTCTCAAACAGTAAGAAAGAGAACAACTTTTACACCCTGTCTGCATAAAACAGAAGGCTGTTCCAGGGTCAGCCATGTTTTGGGCTTGTACAGCAATGACAGCTTCTTGAACACCAACTCTACAGCATCTGCTTTGGCCAGCAGACTTGAGCATCCTCCCACCTTTAGCCTTCAGCCTGGCTTGCTGTGCTGCTGCTGGGCAGCACCCAAAGGTGCTCCTGTGGGTGACACACACACTCGCTTACTCACAGCATTGCACACACAACTGCTTTGGCCTTTTGAACGTTAAGATGCTGGGTCCAGCACTGCTTGCACTTGTGCTTGGACAGTGACTCTTGGGGCCAGTGCGGCTGGACAGGGAGAGGGAATCTGGCACACTGGGTAGTCACAGCCGCCAAGTTCTTCCTCAGCAGAGACACTGTGAAAATCGTAATGCTTTTTACATTATCTTCTATGTAATTGCTTTAAAATTCTGACAGAAGTAATTAAAGGTTGCGTTTGAACCAGTACAAGATGGCAAGGCTTCTGAAACCTGATCTGCAGTGCAGATTTTTCAGTGAAAATAGGACAGACCCCACTGTTGGCAGCAGCGCTGNTACCTGTAACAACCAGCCCAGCAGCTGTGTTGAGCTTGTATCCACCTCTGCGCACCTCGTGTTAGCAAAAACGTCTGAAAAAACTTCTGTTCTTTGTAGGCTGTCTCCGGCTCATAAAGCGAGTGGTGGCTAGAGCCAGAGTGGGAGGGAATTTCACGGGTCCCAGCTCTCTGGGAAGAGGAGAGGGGCAGTGTGAGAAGGCCGACAGTGTGATCCTGGGCAGCCAAGGAGAGCGGTCAGTCTGCATCGGAGGCTCCGCACTGGCTCCCGCTGTGGGTTCCCAGCAAGGCCAGGGGAGATGATGAGATGCAAAGTGCTGCTGTTCTAAGCTATGCATGTATGCAGCAAGGTAGAAGGCAGCAGAACACAGCCCAGATACATCTCGGCAACTGTTCTGGGAGAAAAGTTTCATGTTCAGACACTTTCACCTGAGTTTGATCTAGAAAGACGCTTAGAATCTGTGATACCCTTGTGTAACAGCAGAGCTCAGGCCTGTGGTACCACCTTAGACTGCTCCGTTCCCAGGGCTGATATCTGCTGGGAATCTGGTCTCTGCCGTAAACCTGGGAGCATTGAGTATAATGTGTTGCTTCTGAAAGGCTCTTCCCTGTATTTGGTCATACCTCAGGTAGAGTTTGCCCCAAGGCCCCTAGTGACCCTCCAGTGGTGTCTCAGGTTGAAGCAAGGAACTGCACACTCTGTGAGCACCTGCAGGTCATCCTGAGGTGTCTGGGCACTCCAAACAGCCAAGAAGAAACCTGCGCTTCTCTGCTCCCTCTTTGCGCAGGATACATGTGATGATAGGAAGTGGGAAACTTGCCAGGGTATGAAAACATCTCATCCTTAAGGAAATAAGTCCCTGCAGGGAGCCATTCCTGAGGAGTGGGCAAGACAGCTTGGGAAGCAAGTCCAGGAATGCAGGATGCCTGCTTGCCAAGGAAGCGCCATGTCTGCTAGCTCAAAAGGGAGGAATTGCTGGAATGTTTGGGGGATCCAAGCATTTCATTGTGAGATAGGAACCAACAGGATTAGGAATAAACCCTTAGTGGAGAAAGGTTAGAAGCTACCCCCCATTCAGTGATCATGGGAACTTGGCAGGCTTTGGAGGAGAAGGGCCAAGACTTACAAGCGATCTAGGGCAGTTCATTAAGTTGAGTGCTCAGCAATAAGGCTGTTTTAAAGGCCTGAGTTGTGTGATGGCACTCAGGGAATCACACATTTTTGTAGTGTCTGATGTTAGCCCCTCTGCCTTGGCTCACTGGAACAGCTCTCCCAGGTAGAAGGGCTGTCATGCCCAGGCTGAGGTGCTGGATGATAGACAGCACAGAGGTGAAAGAGCCTTTTTCTGAAGGTTTAGCTACATTTAAGTCTTTTGCCAGAATGCCTATGTAACCTGATTTTTTTTTCATATCCAATACCAGTTGCTCGGTGCTAGTGTGATGTCCCAGGGTAGGCAAAGTCTGGGACATGACATCACAGAAACTTTTGGGAAACGTTTCCAGCTCCATAGTCAAAAGAAAGACCACAGTGTCTTAGTTAACATTCCCACTGCCTGCCACTGTTTCAGCGCTGGCCGCTCAGCAGTTCCTGACCTAGAGACAATACTGGTGTCAAAGGATTTGGAAAAGGATCAGAGATATTCGTGACTCCCCAAAATACTCAGAACTCTAGTTTTATCTGTTAGGCAAAAAAAAAAAGAAAAAAGTGTTTTCAAACTCCCCTACGCCAAATCCTACATGCAGCTTTCAGGGAGGAGGGGAAAGGCTTGTGTGCATTTTAGTCCCCAGCTCTCTGCTGTGTGGGTATGTTGTTGGGCTGTAATAACTGAACTTCTACACACTATTTCTTGATTCCAGTTATCCAGATCTTCAAATTCTGTAAGGTGTCCTCTACCTGGACAATAGAGTGACCTGAGACCTATTTAGCTTTGCAGAATTGTCCTAACAGCCACTAGACCACCAGGAAGTTATGATACAAAATCACATTTGCAGCACTGTGTAGCTTCTGGGAAGATCTGACTCCTAAAGATTCCCAAAAGCTCAACAAATGTCTTCTGCTGGCTGGCAGAGGCACAAACATGGCTCTGCTGCTGGAGGCATAGGACAGTGTCTCCATGGAAAAGTTGTGTAGCAAGACTGGTATTTTGCTTTGAAAGTACAGCTTGAACCTTGGTTTGAAGAGTGCAAAAAGGAAGGAGAAGGATTAACAAGATGAGGGGGAAGAGCCTTTCAATTAGTAGGAGCGGGAGTTTGCTGGATCCGAGTTGCATGTCAGTTCTGAGACAGAAGTAGAGAGCAGATCCCGCCTAGTTACTAGATATGAGTGTTTTCAGCAAAGATGGTTTTGTGCCTTTTTTCCTGTAGAATTGGGTAGGTTTTCTAGGAGTTAGAGCTCAGATTTCTCACCAGGGTAATACCAGTTTCAAGCAATACTCGTGTAAATCTCAAGAGAATCTGGGCAGCATGATGGTGGAGTCGGCTGAGGAAGAGGCTCTGTCACATGTGTTAGGAGTTGGAGGATACCTTCACAAATGGTGGCTCAGCCACATAACAGTGGGGATTTCCTTGGTGGGAATTAGTGTATCTGTCCTGGCTTCTCCCAGGCAGACACCTTGGATGTAGTCATTGACTCACAGAACAAATTCCAAAGGTCTGTGGGGATTACCATAATGCTAACAACCTAAAACCAGTAGTGAGGTGAAGGGTTGATTTCAAAGAACCGAAAACCCAAAATGTTTTGGAGTGTTGATTTATGACCAAATATGGGGACAGCTGGATGCCAAATTTCTTGACTGTGGGGTTCAGTTCCTAGAGCCTAGTTGTCATGGAGTTGTGGTGTCTGCCTGTTCTAATGAGCAACCTGTTCCACAGGTGGAATTTGAGCCACAGGACTTCATAGACTTTGGATTAAAGGGCACCAGATGTTAGGAAATCACAGACACCAGCTTATAATGCACTCGCATGTCCACAGCAATTCCCGCTCTGGGAGCAGAGAGAGAGGGAGAGATTAAGAAGGATGGGCGTTCTGAAGAGAGAAGAGAGTCAAAGTCTCTTGTGCCCTGATTGCTGTGAGCAGGAGAGAGTCTGAGAGATGTTCAGAGCACACTGAGGCAGTCGGATTCCTGGTGTTCAGGATGGTGCTGCGTAGAGGCAAAGGGAAAGCTGGGCACGGAAGAGTTGGAGGAGCAAATGGATGAGTTGCAGTGGGCTGTGAGTGCCAGGCTGCACTCTCGGGGAGAGGGGGAACAATCATAGGAAATTAACTTTTGGTGGCCAGCTTTATACTGTAAATTCTTTGCTACAAGGTCGGTAATTGCCTTGATTTCCATAACACAGCTAGCTTCACTACTTGACGTCATCCTAGAGCACTTAACAAGGAGAAAACAGAATTCCCAGACCTAAAGTAAACAGAGGAATAAAGTGACTCATTTATGTTTCATCAGTAAATCTCCAGCAGGTGATGCGGTGTGTGAATTCAGATTCACAAATACAGAAATTTTATTACGTGTATTAATTCTGTCTATTGGCATAATTCTACTAGTGATTCTATGCACTAATGACTATAAAGATAGACTCAAAATTATTTATTTTCTTGAGGTTTTCAAATAAGACTAACAAAACTGACGTCTAGGCAGAAGGATGGTGACCTCTACTTAGGAAAGGTTCACCCAAAGACTAAAATTCTTCAAGTCGTGGCGATCTTGAAGCTTGTAGAGAAGGGATAAGAGTTGGAAAAAAAAAAAGCCCCTGTTTGTTAGTTTTATTAGGAAGGCATTTTAATGATAATTTTTCCCTCTGTTCTTTCACAGAGTGATAAGAATCTCTTTTCTTCTCTTTTCTTGGAGGGCACTGGAAGGCATCATGGGTCAACTAGGCTGCCCTTTATCCTCTCCCATCCATCACGGTTCTGGCTGGTGATGGGTTCAAGGTGTTGCAGGTTTGAGATCCTAAGCAGTTCCTAATACCTCCTCCACACTCTGAAGCCTGCCTTGTTTTTTCAGTAATCCAACCTTTCCCCTTCACCCGCAAGAGAGTTTAAAGCATCTGCTACTATAGCTTTCTGAAGAGAAGAGGGAAACTGATAAAGAGTTTTCGCTGTGCTTTGATTTCCAGGGGAAAATTTCGTCCTGGTAGTAGTGGCACACTGTTACATTTTTCTTAAAGGGTAAAAAGGAAGCATGAAAAATCTCAAGAAAATAACTTACAGCCGGCTTCAGTGCTATTATGCTGTTATAAAGGACAAATAAGGCACAATCATAAACGTGCCAAAATATTTTATTTTTCAGGGTCATAGATGATACATGAAATTCTACCTTGTGCAAGCCAACAACTTGAATGACTTCTGAATTGTCATGTCTTGATATAAACCAGGACTGCCTATATATTTAGCTCAAGGTATTTAGCTCAGTCCAAAGGGACTGAGAAGCAAGTGAGAATGCCGTTGTTGGCATGTTAGCGCAGAGGCTGTGAAGCAAACCCCAAGGCTTCCAAATGCTACGTCAAGATAATTTTTACTTCGCAACCACGCGTTGCTGTAACAGCACATGCAGTCTGATGTATTACAAGGTGAGGGAGAGCTACCACAGGGGCACCTGAGAACGTTAGAGGGAGAATATCATCCCTAATTTGTTCAATGTTAAGCATCACGCCCTTGCCATTATTTAACTTTACCTGATCTTTAACGGGATAATTGGTGTTTAACATCTGTATTATACATCCTACTTGAGAACAGTGTTGACAGTGCAGCCTCTGACACAGACTGAATAGTAAATACGCTGTGGGGTGCCCTGCCCTGCCCAAGATAGAAATCTCTGATCTTTCTTTAAGCCAGATTTGCCTGTTTCCTCTCCAACTGAGGTGTAACTTCTGAGTGAGCTGTGAAACTATGGGGTTGCTGCCGTAAATGTGAACAGACAGAAAACATGTAGATGTTAAGCAGGGAGAGCTTGCCAAATAGATCCTTACGCCACTGCCTTGAACTTAATAACAGTGAGATTATAAACCCGAGTACCCCAGACTGCAGGGTAATTCTCTTGAGACCAAGCAAGCTACGTCTACATCAACCTGGTCCCAGGTCTCGGTGGATTTTTGTGCACGTATGGTTGAAGATTTTAAATGCAAACCATCACAGGGACAATGATGTCAAAGCTCCTCTCTGTTCCTTGAAACAAACCCTAGACACCAGACTGCCAGTGGCTGGATCTGGCAGGATCTGCGCCATGCGCTTGGAAAGGCTTCATAAATCTTGTTTGCACTTTTTGAGTGCTCGTCCTGGTCACAGGCTGCAAAGGGAGCTTTCTGCAGGATCCCTTTGTACAGAGTGTACAGACAATGACATTTTTGTCTTGGTTTTCTTTTCGTATTGTTGCGCCAGTTGTCCTGGATAAGATCATAAACTTGTCCTCACTGGTAATGTGCTTTCACAATGTCTGGAGGAGGCGGGAGGAGTTTAAAATTAATGCATCTCCTAGTGTGAAATTATTCATGGCTCAACACTTGTAATTACCAGGGCCAGTTTTAGGAAGACCATAGTTATGAGAAATTTGATATTTTAAGACTTAAAACAAATGTTTTATAAGGTTTATCCTTTGCCCGCTGCAGAATACATTATGGTCTGGTAAAATTGCAGTGTACGTGTACAATCGCCAGCCATTCCCATCAGCTGATCACACCTGCCAGTCATTCATCACCAAACCATTGCCTGTTAAATAATAAAATTCAACTGGGGAGGGAGGTCAGCCCAGCTATTGTGCTAATTCCCTACCAGAGTAGCGGCTCCTGCAGGCCTAAGGCATCCTGTGCAAAGTTCAAAGCTTTTGGAAAAAGTAATGAAATCGGACCAATTAGGGCCTGTTTGCCTACACTGACAACTGCATCAGGAGACCTGCTCACACCGTTCCCTCCTGGCCGTGCCCTGACCACATTGCTGCCCTGGCTTCAGGCTGCTCTCACCATCCCAAGCTTCTTCTGACCTAACTCCATTGCAATTCCTGCTCATTTCCATTAACACAGGATCAGAATTTGGCACCTGGTGCCATTTTATAGCAAAGAAGGGACTGGCTGTAGGCTGAATGTGCAGTAGGGCTTATTTCAATATTCAGTTCACATTCTTAAAGTGTATCATATTCCCACCTTTTAATTCTCTTTGTTACTCCGTGATTTGTTATGTGTTCTGGGGGACTCCCACACAACACCGAAATGGTTCTGCAGCTGAGTCAAAGTGATGCTGCTTTCGGTGGAGACTGAAATACTGCTGACCCACAGAGTTTGTGTGCGTGCATTTTCACACCAAGACTTGCAGCTTCTTTGCCCTGTAGAATAGGCAGCTGGCCTGGGCAGTGCCCAAGCACCCATTATTGCTAGCTTCTTCTTCCACCACTTTGCTTCACTTTCCCACCACTTTGTTCAGTGTGAAGAGATTTGCAGTTCAGTTTGTATTAAGAAATTGTGCTGGTGTGTCAGAAGGGAAATACATAGTTTTGACCTTATTGCACAGCTAAAGGACGTGCATTTCACTTCAGATGTCCCCTTCACATTCCTCTTACGCTTTCAAACCATGAAATGTATGAACGTCTCAGACCTCTCTGTAAGTATTAGTAAGATAATTTTGGACTACATGTTCCAGGTTAACTGGGCTTTTGGCAGTGGCTGCAAAAGGCCCCCAAACTTCTTGGTGTGTTGGAGTGCATTTGCTTCATGGCTGTTAAAGGGAAACGGGTCAAAGCTATTGACACTTGTGTGCCTTGGGGTCTTTGAGGGGATCCTGCAAGTTAGAATAGAGGGTTCCTCAGACTACAGTATTATCACCGAAAGGAAAATCTGGTTGTATTTTATTTGTATTTCCCACTTACACATGCAATGTAAGTTGTTACTAAACGGCAAATAGGGCAGTTGGTGTTAATGATTGCTACAGCATCTGAGATGACCTCCAAAACCGTCTGTAACATCATCATCTCATCTGGTCATAACCACTCATAATATACCCTATTTATATGTATAAAAGACATGGGTGTAAGCGTTTAGACTCTCTTTAGAAGTCATTACTAAATGAGACCTTCATATGAAACAACCGAAATGATACAGCATTACAGCATCACAAACCAAGCCAGTATTCATGAAGAAACTGCATCCACTGACAAAGTCAAGCTTTTGGGGGCTGAACGTTTTTTTCTGGAATGAAGCAGGAAGCAGTGCTCAGACACTGCCAGCCTTGAGAAGGTCTGTTCCTTTCTTGATTTGTAAATGAGAAACTCAGTTGATGAGGAAAAAATGTCTTGCTTTGCGTTTTCCATTTAATGCTCAGTTGGCCCCAAGTATAGGACACCCCGGTTCTACGATGTATCTGGATATCACATTAAAAACTCATTAAAGCATATACTGATGAAAATTCAGGAAAGTACAATGTACCGAGCTGTTAGTTCCTTAACGAGCACAATAACACAGCATCTCACCAGGCTGTAAGTCCAGAGGCCAGTCTGTCAGAGCAGCGTACACATGGCATTATACACCACAGAAAAGAAGGAATTAAAAATGATTTAAGACAACATGTTCTATTTGGGCTGAGGTACTCCAAGGGCCGCCAAACAGCATCACTCAGAGATTAATGTTATTCCGGGAAGGACAACTCCTGGAAACAGTGCACATGAGAACCACACGGGCAGACAAACACAGTCGCATCCAGACATTTTGAATTAACGCCATGGCCAAGTGTTTGGATTTTATAATGCCTGTTCCAGTTTCAGGCTACCAGATGCCAACTCCCATCTTTCCAGGAGCAGGACTTGACCCTTCATAGAAGGACCTGTCAAGATCTCTGCTTTAATCATCCCAAATGGCCAAAAAGAAAAATCAATCTATCATACCGAGAAAAAACTTTTGAGATCACCCCTCAAGGAGGATTGCAAGTAATCCCTGTGCAAAGGCCCTGTAAAGTGATCTCTTTCAAAATCATATGTATGAAATTAGTTATAATCTGCATGGTAACGACCGAAATGTTCAGCTTGATGTGCATAGCACGATAAGGAGAATACAGATGGTTCTAAAGGGGGGGGTTTCTGCATACCGTTTAATTTGGCCATATTGAGACCTTGATCTCAAAGGCTGTCCCATGAAAACGTGCACAATAAATTGAGGGTGACTGTGTTTTTCTGGTAGAGCCTGACCCTATGCCCTTTGAAACTAGTGACTAATCTCTCACTAATTTTAGTGTTACAGGATCAGCACTTCATAATTTAGGGCCTAATTTTTTTTACATGAAGGTGATTTTACATTCTCAGAGTCATGAACCCATGTCAAAAAAAAATGAGGCCACAGAAAGGACTGCTGCCTTTGCCAGCAGGTCACCAGCGAGCTCCGTGATGCTTGCTGATTCTTTCAAATTTATATAATTTAATAAAAGCAAACTTTTAGTTAACATTCTGCGGAGCGGCAAAGCGCAGTTTAACGGGAGGCGGTCTGACTTAAATAGAGCACCTTGTGTGGAGGAATCGTATTCCAGTGCTGCAAGGAGCAAGCAGCACAGATCTGAGCTGTGACTGGAGATACTCACAGGAGAAAACAGGAGAGCATTCAAGAACAGGGGGATACTGATAAGAAAGAAGGAAATTGGGAGACTATTCTACATGTACAAGCCATGTGAATACGTGGACACAGAGAGGAGACCATAGTCAGGCTACCTAGCAGCAGGGTTTGCACAGTCCTGGGCTCCAGACTCCGTTCTCTGCCACCTCATGTCTCGTTGCACATAGAACTGACAAGGGAAGGAGAGCGTCTAACCCTGTACCTGCAGAGCAGGAGCACACCCTCCTCTTCTAGGGAATCATCCCGTGGAAATGCACAGAAGCTAAATCATGAAGTTGCTCTTTCTGAAGTACGCAAAAGGACTATATGATCAATGTTAAATAAATATTTATCAGATAAAGAATGACATTTTGAATGAAGTGCAAATTGTCCCATTTGCTGCTGTCACTGTCCCCTAGACCAGCATCTCTGTTGAAAGAGAGATAACAGAAGGAAAAATTATGTAAAAAAAAAAACAATGAAAACAATGGGATGAAATGGACCTAAAATAGAGAAAAACAGAGCAGCCAAACTGAGGACTTCAGAAGAAAAATCTACTTACTTGGAAGAGGAAAAAGACAGCCTGTTAAGAAAAGAGCGAGTGAAAAGAACCTGTCCTTGAAAATAAAGTGGTATCAGTCCTGTATATAATATTATCAGAAAATTGTAGTAACCGTGAGGGAGCCTTCATAAAAGAGCTGATAAGATAAGTGGTCTATCTGCTCTGCTATCTGACTGGAGCACCACCATTATGTTTTTGCTAATAACCTTATCTCTCATGGTCCAACGTCTCTGATAAAAGGCAAAGTAAATGCCATGTTTTCCCCTGTTACATTTACAGTAGGAAAGCAGCTTGCTAAGTGTGTTCCCTGCTCTTCCACAGACCTCAAAAGTGGGCATCTCCCCAGGAGGAGTGGAGAGAGGCAGACAGCCAGCTCAGTATGGTTAGGTCACACACGTAGGTCTTGGGGCACATGAAGGGCCTGTCCTTCATTCTATCCCAGAACTACTGAGCCACTTCAGCCAAGTCTGTCCATCTCCTTGCACCTGTATTTACTCTTAATCCATAGGAGAGACAGTTTCTGCAGTATCTGACAGAGCAGGACTGAAGTCTTGCAAATAATACATCAGAAGAACACTTGCATGTCGTAGCAGATCTTGTTCCACCAATGTGAGGGCCGTGGGATAGTCAGCAAGGCAACTATAGTCCTGTCTATCGTGACCTGTTCAGCAACTGGAAGGAGAACTCAGCAGTCCAGCTCAGGAGTTCCTCAGTCTTACAGCACTGGAAACATTTTGTGTACAACCCTGTTAATTAAAACTTTGCCAGTAGACTCTTGAAGTAACGAAAACCAATACACGCCTGCCAGGTCTAAAGAAATTTTCTTTAGAGAAACTATTAGATCAACATACAGTAAAACCCAGCCTGTAAATGTTTTGGCCCCAGGGCTTTTCTCATAGTACATAAAAAAAATGTCAACCCAAGTTAATCCTCCTTCTAACAGTTGGTAGATATGGTTTATCTGATCGAAACGACAGGACAAAGGGGTTTTACTGACTTTATTTTCATTATCATTAAAGTAAATGTTTTCGCATCTCTGAAAAAAAGTTGTTATTGGAAAGTTATCTTGTGCCGTGGAGTTGAAATTGTCCCATGCAAATCTTGATTCAATATTATTATACACTACTGTAAATAGCAGGTTGTTGATTCAGAGAGATCAGGGGAAGGTATATTTCAGTTAGGCTGTTCGTTTGTTTCCAGTTCCTGCTGGGGCAGTTCAGTTCCAGCTGCTGGCTGTGCTGGTTGCGCTCCCCTTTCCCTAAACCTGCAGGCTTTAAGGTCAAGCAGCACTGCTAAGGATGTTCTGTGTTCCGTGGCTGTTTTCTCCTGCCCCATGGTTTGTAGTCCCACCTCCTCCCACAAGAAAATACAAGTTATGAGCTAGTGAGACACATCTACCTTATTTGTAATGGACCAATCACTGAGTTGAGCAGAAGCATAAATTTAAATAGGTACATTCAGTCCTATGGAGGAAGGAAAATAATGCAGGTAGATTAAGTGAATCACTCAAATAAACCTGTTCTTGAGAGCTGTATTAGGTAAGGAGCTCCTGCACAGCACTGACCTTGCTAAACAGTTAACCCTCCAGGCTTTGCCCTCATTAGGGTAGAAGTATATTACTAATGACTAAGAGACAAAGTCCCATTCATTGGCAAAATGGAAAGACAAGGCAATGGGCAGCTCTCTCAGGAGGAGCTTGTTCAAACAAGCCTTGCATTTGATTCCACCTTGAGGCAGTTGCCCACTGCCTTGTCTTTGCTGGGATGTCACTGCTGGCACAGCTGCACCCAGGGGTTAAGATATTAATCCTCTCTTCCCATTAGCACTGGCCAGGGTTGAACGTATATTCCAAGACCTGACACATGGCTGTGTGATACATCCCAGGGTAAGAGCCTAGCTTGCTCTCCTAGCAAACATAGCACAGCTAGGTAAAACATGAAAAATGTTTTCGTAAATCTCTGCAAAGCACAGGCACAGAGAGCAGAAATGGCCCCAGACCTCCTTTTCATAGCTTCTTGGCCCTGTAAAAAGGGATCACTAACTAAAATCCCTTGGCCTCCCAGGCTTATCTCTCTTTTTAGGGCTGTATTTAGGAATAGAAATGGGATTTGGCAATTTTTAAAGATGCAGATTCCTTAATCATTCATGGTGGGAGAATGTCACTGGATGGGGATCCACACATAAGCCCCCAAGATGGGAAAATACAGGGAGCTTTCAGTTGCTAAGGGATAAATGAGGTTAAACAGTGCACATATCCTTTCCTCATGCAGTGCCTGTCTGGTGGGAATGAGAAGCCCTGAGTTTGGTATGCACTGGTTTGGTATCTCTAGAAACATCTGGATGGCAAGACAGGACTGTGACTTTGAATATTGTTCTGCACATTTCTTGCTGCAAAGCCCTGTTTCCTCCAATCTTCTCATTCCTCTCTCCATGAAAATACCTCTCCCCATGACATGATGGGGGAATCCACCTTCCAGTGGGTTAAGAGATTTATTTCAGAACAGCTGTGACAGGGGTATAGGTAGAACACATGCTATTACAGAGCAACATAGCCCAAAAAGCAGCTGCTCTGTACACACCTGCTATGGGGACATGAGGGAAGGCAGTGATTTATCTACATCATCAGTGGAAAAAAACGTGTACCAACCAGGCACAGTCTGCCTCTAATTTTCCAGCTCTTCTACGAAGGCTGTTCCCTTCTCCCAGTCTCCCCCATGCTTTTAGCTCATTGCAGTTCTGTCATACAGAATGTGAAGGCACAGTCGGGTCACCATGACAAAGGCCAAGATGTTTAAATCCACTAGAGGTATTCAGATCCCCTGCTGTGGAAGGCAGCTTCCTTCCCATGACGATCTGGATACCAAACACACTCAGTGCTATAGCAGGAACTTGGCCCATTTTGAACCCAAATGTGCAGATCAGATTTCTGCTTAGAAATACTTAGACGCAGAGGAGCAAGCCAAAAACGGTGGTGTGGAAACAGGAGAAGCAACGCTACAACAACACCATCCTTGGGGCCTTCAGTTTTTCTCTAGTAGGTTTGTCTCTCTTGTCATTCCCTGTGTAATCTACAGCTGTCTGAGTCTAATGAGCTAAATGAGTGTAGGAGCCCCAGTTAGGTGCCCGTTGGCTTAGCAGCTACAGCTGCACACAGGGGAGCAGCAGCGCATCCCGGGTTGGCTGGGCTGTGTGTAAAGGGTGGCACCAGCTGCAGCTCTCTACTGTGGGAAAGATGCGTGGGGAGGGTGCGGCCACGGCTGCTCAGGCTTACGGCAGTGCAGAGAGGGACTCGTAGGGCTAGCGGCTATGTATCGTTAGTCTTCTTGAGAGCCTTCGTATCCTCTAGCCACAGTTAAATGAGGTTTAGACTTGCTTTGATATGGCATTCGTTGGTATCAAGCTGTTGAGTGAATTTTAGCCATTTGCCAGGCTAAGGAAGAGGCCGAGTGAAGTAACTGTGGAATCCAAATGCAGGGTGAAATGAAAGGCAGCTTCTGGGAACGGCTTGGGGTTATGGCAAATACTCATCCAGACTTTCACAAATTGGGATTTACTCTTCAACGGGGAAATGTGTTTTGCAGTACTGCATGCATCTCTCTGAATACAGAATATTCTCTACACAGAATGATGATGAAGAAATAGCTTTAGCCAGCACAACCTGGTACACACAGGGGGCTTACCCAGCAGGAGTCAGATGGAAAGATGAAAAGTAAATTTTATTATAGTTTGAATGAAATGAGCTAGAACTAAGCCTTCCAGAGGAAGCAGGATCTCCTCTCTTATAAAGCATGGGTACACCCAAGAACAAGATGAAAGAACAGATTGGCACATGCTTGTAGATGGATAGCGACATTGGACATAAAGTACAACAGCAATGCTCAAAATACATGAAACAGAAAATATCAAATAGCAGTAGTGACTGTAGAAGGGCTACATCAGGAACCCTGTCATTTAAAATGCTACTAAAAGTAATTAGAGAGGGGCAAAAAGGCTTATTAAAAAACTAGTTCTGTTTCCACGTCCTCTGGAGGTCTGGTTTTATTTGCAAAACTAGAATAATAATAGCATTTTCAAATGTTTATAAGAATGAGATTTGTATGAAAAGCACGGGGATTTTTTCATGTGCCAACCACTTACAGAATAATCAGAACTGAAGAGATCCTAATATTCCAGATAAGTTTCATATCAGTGGTCCCTTTGCCTGAGTGAGACCCCATTTATAAGACCATGTAGGATTATCTTGTAACCTAAGAATATAGTGTATGTGGAAAGGTTACGGTTAGAGGTTTTAATTGCCACATACCCCCTGCTGCACTTCAGCTGACAACCACTGAGACAGTTAATAGAGGAGAACAGTGCTGGCTGTGCTCAATGAGTTCAAGAATATGAATTACAACAGAAGACAAAAGGCTGGATGTTGCAGTATTTATTTTAGTGGTTTTTAAGGCTTCGAACATTGTGTATAATCATTGGTACGCATGTAATGGTGAATATGGATGGAATTCTACATACTCAGTTGTTTTCTCCCTGGTTAGGATTTTCAGCCTGGGGTGTTCCCCAGGACGCAGGAAAGGTAACTAGGAAAATCTGATGACAAGCTCAGTGGCTTCAGTTCACTCTGCTATGGGGTATTCAGTCACACAGAGAGAACTGAGGAGGCTGCTGAGCGAAAATAGATGAATAGCTCTGGGTAAGATTGTTAGGTATAAATACACTGCATCCGCTTCATCATCAAAACTTGACCTTCTTAAGGTAGTGTGTGTTCAGCAGCATCAATAAGAGCAATTCAAGAATAGATATAGGGAAACAAATTATCCACTGTAAACTTCAGTGGGAGGTAGAGTTACGCTAAGTTTGAGCAGATGGGTGAAGCTGGTGTTTCACCAGGGAGGAAGAAACCATGGTAAATGACCCAAACAACAGTTCTAGTTTAAGGTTAGAACAAGCAGGTGGATATCTAGCCTAAGAGTAGCCATAAAGAGCAAAAAAGTCAGATAATTGCCACAAAATCTTTGCTATTTAACTGTAACTCAGTTTAAAATTATCTAACTGCCAAATGAGAGCTAGAGATTCCTCAATAAGTTTAGTAAAGAGAAGTTAAGATGGGAGGGTGTCAGAAACTCTGCCTATCTGTCCTTGAAAACAAGATAAAGCCAATTCGGAAGTCCACCCAGAGACGGCTCTTCCACGAGCACCATTACTTGAGCTGCAAAGAGGCTTGCTCTGGAGTTGTTTCATGGGAAGTGTTTTGGATGCTGAGTCAGCACTGCCACTTCTGGTAGTGCTTGGTTTTCCATGGATGGTTCCCGTGGGCTGAACAGGGCTTGTTTATCTGCTCCAACCCAGCCCAGCATGGCAGGATTGCAGGCAACATGAAAAATAAACAGGGGATTCTAGCAGCATTATGTCACTCAGGCCAACCCAAATGCCGTACAGTCGCTGCCAAGTTAGGTCACTTAAGCAAATACCTTGAATGGGTTTAAGAGACAGCTAGACATTTTTATGAGGAGAAAGGAGATTTGCAGATGCAAAGACAAAGCAAGGAGGTGCGTTTGTGATAAACTTAAAGGGCCAGGCTCATTGGGCCAAGTGGCCATTTCCTGCCTTGCAATTCTTTGCTTCCTCACATCTATTTACAGACAACGGCCCGCTCTGGTCCCGTGGGTAGCCAGTGCTCTGAGATACGCCTGTTGCAGAGCACAAGAGGGATCATTATCAAGAAAAACACTTTTTATGGAGGGAGTGGCTAAAAACGGTCAGTAGGACAGCCCAGATTCAGTCAAGGTTGCTCTTCAAATTAGGTTTGACTATCTCATGAGTCATTTAAAAATTCCTCACTTTCTACACTCGACCAAATACGGACAAGATGACAGGTAGCAACAAGTCACCAAACTAGTGATCCCCTGGAGGATTCATTGTTTCTGGGATGTACCTAGTTGGCACTGGAAAGATGGCATTTCCTGGCATGGTGGAGGGAAAAATCATGGCACTGGCTGCCTGGAACTCCATCAGGGCCACCATGGGGTATCTAGTAATGGTATTTTCTTTATGAAGTATTCTTAACTTTATGAAATTAAATGAATAACTAACTGTCAAGTGCAGAAGCTCCTGAACACCTTCTCTATGAAATCTGGTGGAAAGCTAGGTCAAAGCAGGAAAGAAGTGACATTCTTGCTACAATTGGTGAAGGGAAGAAAATTACTTGCGGAACTCAATTTCTTGGGACAGATTCGAGATCTCCGCTGTGTCTAGCCTTGCTCATCTCACTAGAAGTCTGAAACACAAGATTGTCAGGCCTCTGAGACCTGTTTCCTTCTCATCCCTCTTCACTGTCTGGATCCCCTCAGAAGCACCTACTGAGACAATGAACTCTGCCATTTTCCTAAGATTCACAGCCCAGTTTCTAGACAAATGTGGTTCGCCTCCAAATTTAATTTCTTCAACACCCCTTTTCCCAGCCCTAATAATAATCAAAGAATTTTTGCATCAAAGAAATTCTCACTTACAACATCAATTGAGCCTTACACCCCCCTGCTGTGACTGCTCACGTAATTACGTCAGTGTCATTTTTAAAGCTGGCAGTGGAAAGAAGGCATACCATAGGGATGTCTCAATTTGTTTTTCATTGCTGCTGCCCTTTATGCCTGGCAGAACCATCCAGCCCCAGCCCAGAGTGAAGCCTCCCAGGCCTTCAGCTTCTTCCTCTTTTTGTCTGGTAGGAGTGATTTTCTTCTTATTCCTGACCAACACATCCACAGTAAAAAGCTAGGAGAAAGAAATGATGCACTATCATGCCACAGAATATAAGGGACATGCTCATTTTCTATTTTTGTCTCATGTTCGTGTCATTGTCTACTGACTTTATAAGATATGTCTTCATGGTTTTGGAGCAAGGATCCATGACGTTGTATTTTGATAATCATCTGTACATTGAAGACACTTTCAAATAATCATTTTCTATTAGTAAAGCCAGAGCTTTTCCTCTTCACATGAGCTACAGAGATACAACAGTATCCGTCAGGTTGCTAATACTCTCCCCTGGCAAGCACACCCAATAGCAGGAACAACTGTGACAGGCAGGGTATTTGTGTCAGCCTCCCAGCTGGCCCAAACAAAAGGAGAAAGAACCAAACCTGCCTTCAAGTTTGGGAAAAAAATGTTTACTTCCCGTCTTCTTTTGACTTTTGTTCACTGTGGTAGGAGTTGAAGCAGAAGTTTCAAACGGTGCTTTCATGGTTCCTGTGTCCTGAACAGCATGAAAATACCGGAGACATCTGGCAAAATCTGTTTCCAAAGAGATTTCTGACACAACCTTGCAGGCAATAGGCAGCTCAGGTCTTCAGAGGTTTATATCTCCCATTCTCCACATCTCTTGTGGATTGTCCCATTAGTTATTTGTGTGGGAAAAATTCAAAGCCATTTTACCCCCACGAGCTCTCTCAACAAGGTGGTCAGTCAGAACTGATGCTGCTACAGATTCTGTGTCCATTTTTAAGAAAAATTGTTTCTTTTGCTCTTTGAAAATAAAGGAAGAATTTGTCTCACGTCAGAGTGGAGGCCACGTCTTGAAACAGTTCCTCCAACTCCGACAGAAAAGGACAGACATGCACGTAGGGGCAAAAGACTCAGATGAAAACAATTCATTTATTCTACAGCTTCCATGAAATTTCTAACTTTAAGCTCCTTTATCTTCTGAGCATGTGTCCCCAAGGCAACCACTTAACTACCACAGATTTTCCAGCATGCTACATTTCACAGAATCTGTTTTTCCAAAGTTCAAGTTTAGATCCTTGCCTACATACTTCAGAACGATTTAAAGAGAAGAGAGTAAAGAAAAAGAAAATAACTGTGATGTATTTTTAGCAACCAGGCAGTACTGACTTACATGACAGTGCTGAGATATGCTAAAATTGTCTAACTGCAGTCACTTTGATATAGGTAAATTATTATTGATACAGAGCAAAAGGCTGCAAATAATTGAAATAGATGCTAAACTTAGCTGACCAATCCATTTTCTGTGTTTCCTGGGTCTTCAAACTGGGTTAGAAGACCCTGGAGGACTGTAGATTTCTGTTACCTCTTACCTCTGCTTGAGCTGCAAATACCTCAAGATAAAGTATATTGCACTGATCATTTTTGTTTATATTCTGTTGAAGATATAAAAAAATGTGAGAAAAAAATGTAAGAAATGTGCTTAGAAATAAAAAGAGGAAGGATAGAGCTGCCTGGCCTTTTCTGGGTTAACAGCAGAGTTTAGTTCATGTTGATCAGAGGTCAGAGCATGGATGGGTTTGACTGCAATCATTAACATGTTGGAAACTTTTACAGATCTAATACTGCAGAAGTTAGAAGGTATGGCAGCTCTGCTACACTTTTCTGCTGTCAGCTTTCAGGTTTATTACCCTTATCTCAACCCAAAGATCTTTATCCTCTCATCCTAACTGAGGCTGTAGATAAAGCATCATATATTTACTCTTGTGTTCAGTCAGTTTCTTTGAGGCAAAGGTTTCAGAGGTCTGGTAGCTTAAAGAAGGAGTTCAGTGCTGAAGGATGCTCAGGAGATCTATGTGCTTCCTTGGCTAATGAAGGCCACGACGTCCTACTGAGTAGATTTTTCTAGGATGGTTGTGCTACTTCTGTTTTGTTGACCAGCTTTGTACCAATCTGTGAGATGAACCTAATGCACCTCATGTTCTGCGGCACTGGGCCTTGAAATAGAAAATCCTGGGATACTTGACCTTAGATTTTGAGAGTAACATGTTAATTATTCCAAATGTACAAAGATAAGATCAGTTTTGAAACACAGTTGTAAGGGACAGTTACAGTTCTACAGGTTCATTTCATTAGGTATAAAATATAAAAAAATACCAAACTGCAGTGAGGAGTTTTTGAACAGTAAACACAGGGAAAAAAAAATTGTGATCTCGTTCTGATATTTCATAACAACAACTAAAAAACCCACTAGCAAATTATTCCTAAGTAGCAGAACTAGAGAACTAGACTTGCTCCAGATTTGTGGTTTGTCCTCTAACTCTCACCGAAATACACTGTAATAGCTGCAGGTCTCCCTGCGTCCTCCACAAGCCGCGATGGGGCAACCAGCAGCACGTGCTGTGGTCAGCCCAGAGACTGTGCATGTAGCTGCCGGGTGCTGTACGCCAGCCAAGTGCTGCCGGCCCTTCCCTTGTGGGGCAGTGATCCCCAAATCCCTGCTTTCACAGAAGTCATGGAAGCTCTGTTAGCTTTCCGTTTTTCACCATGTTTTTTAGAATTCTGCATCTGATGAACCAGAAAATAAAATCATGTTTTAATGCCAGCCAATAATAATTTTAATTAAATGCTCCAAGTCCATAATGTAATGAGTAATACCAATTAGAGAAGCTGTGTTTAAGAAAACCCTAATTTAGAATCTATATGTAAAGAAAGCAGTTAGGGAAGTGGCAGAGTGTTAGGCCAAACAGATCAGCGGGACACAGGCGCTGAGTTTCCCTTGCATGCTGAGTAGCATCTCTCACTGCCACAGAAGCAAAGGGCAGGTGTTGGTCTGTAAAGTAAGAAGGATTTTGTATATTCTTACTGTTAAACTAGGATTGTGTCGTAAAACTGGGATGTGGCTGCACTCATCTTTCTCTTCATAAAGAGAAGAAAAGGCACTTAAAACAAGGGAAAAGCTTCATCTAGGCATAGTGGATATAAACTTTATGTACTGCAACGAGTTATTTAACCTCTGCAACCTTATCTATCTGGAGACCAATTCACATAGGATCCATGAAATGAAGGCCTCAGGCAGATGTTTTGTTGAGTGTCTGTGCAGACTCTCAGATGTACAGAAAGCATCATGAGACACACAAAGGCATAGAAAGCAGAAATGGATTTGTAGAGAAAGGGACAGATCTGCCAAACCCCTGTCCTGGGACCGCAGGATCTCTAACGAACATAATTTCCTTCTGTAAGAATAGAGACACTTTTTATTACGCTTACCCACAAAAGTGCCATAATGACCGAGTCCAGACGAGTTTGATAGGGAGGTAAAGGCAGACATTTGAATTTTCATAAATTTTTCATTCTCCCATACATTCTCACTTGGCCTTTTCCAATCATCATAAATCCTCCTTTGTAGATCTGATGAAACCAGGGCACCCATTAGCTGAAATCCAAAGAGGGTTTTGGGTCTCAGAGACTAGTTTTTGTTCCTTGCAGAAGAAAAGTGATGGCTGATTATCTGCATTTATTGTTCACATTTTAATAACGTGAACAACTGAAACAAAATCCCCTCTTCCACCTGACTTTGCAAGCCACCATGCACTGGGGGTGGTGGTTTCACAGGATAACAACCCTCAGGGAAGGAGGAAGTTACTAGTGTTATTGGGAAAGGTGTCAAAAGGGGAATCTACTGCAAGCTGAGTTCAGGTTTAGTGGTGATGTATAACTGCTTCTGCTGCCAAGCAGGGTGCAGAGGCACCCTTGCAGGAAGAGACTGAACTAACAGAGCCCTTTGCTGCCATTTGAAGTCACACAGTCTCTACAGCTGATTGTGTCTGTAAAGGAGAAGAAGTTGTAGCCAGATGTAGCTGGGGGAAGTGCATCCCTCAGTAGCCACTGTATGTGCTCTCAGGGAGACTGTTTGAGGCTTGGCCTGTGCAGTTTTATCTTAGAGCCATGAGCAGAGCTGTTGGCCTGACCAACCCTTCTGGATGGCAGAAGAGCATTTGCTCGGAGACGTCTCTTCATCTCTCCCAGACAGCACTACTGGGGACACTGCAGTGGCTAGCAGGTGACACACCAACAGGCAGGCGGGATTTTTGGCACAGGCTGGCAGCGTGCCCGTCTCTGCTCTTTGTTTTCATTCAGACTGGTTTTTGCTACATGTGGGGCAGGTGTTTGTGTGATCTGAAAAGCTCTATATTCAGCTCAGATTTGTGCTACAGGCACTGAGTTAACTAAAATGCAGGAGGCAGATTCCTTCCAGTTGCCAAGAAGCCTCTCTCAAGGAATAACATTTAATGAGCTGCTGTTATTGGTGGCCACTTCTCTGATCAGTGACTGGGAGGCACCACCAGCAGCTTTTGCAGCAGTGAGAACATCGGCAGTGTGTGCAGAGAAGCATGGCAGAAACCCCAGCCATTTAAACCAGATCCTTTTACAAATGGGAAGAAGTCATAAAATTTGTGGTGAAACCTTAGTCCTAGCTTCAGCTGTTAGTGACTTTAACAGCAACAGTGCCCCGTCTTCATTATAGGAGCCATTTACTCCATTGTCTAATTCCCCAGGGGACCAGGAGCAGATTGATCCCACAGTAGCACTTCAACTAGTAGCAGAGCCATAAAAAAGGGAAAAGAAATAAGAAAAAAAAATTGCATGTGCTAAACAGCAGCCATTCTGCTTCTGGCTTTCAGCACAGTCAGGTGCTTGTGGGCTTTCCAGACCCCCTTTATGGGAGCATAGCAGTAACGTTCCTCTCGGGATGTGCAGAGCCCTCAGCCAAAGGAGGACCTGCCTCTACCTGTAGAGAGGAAAATAATTCCTACTCCTCGGTGACAAGCCAAAATTCTTCACAAGTATGCACTAGGAATTAAAGGCCCAGCCCTATTAAGAGCAATAAATTTGTACCAGGGATGTTCTTGGCCCAACAGCGAGAGTAAATTGACACTTTTTGGCACTGCAGCCTCCTGCCAAAGGGTGGGAAGAAGTAACCCAGGTAATAGTAAAGTGATCTCAAAGGGGCTTTTCCTGCAGCCTGGCTTGCAGAATGAAAGCCAAATTCTAGCCTTGCATGAGTCTCTCCAAAGTTTCTTGGAGCTAAAAAACTGTGCTTCATTTATTACAAGCTGTGTTTCTTGATCCAACATCAACACCCTCAGAAAGGAAAAGAGGGAAGGAGGGAGCAAAGGGCTGGAAGGGAGCCAGGGGGGCTGTGCCAGGTGAGCGCACAGCGCGCTGCAGGGGCTGCCGTGGGGATTGCACCGAGCAGCCGGCGGAGAGAGCCCATCCGAACCTATAAAGTCAGGGTGTTAAGCTCATGGGTTGGAGGACAGGACCAGTCCAAAAGATGTATTTATGCAGCGTTAAGATCTCCCGAGAGGCAGCTGGTCCATATGTACTCCCTAGCCATAGCTGCTTGGAAAAATACAGAGGCAGGTACTCGTAGTGTTGGACTCACTGCACTTTCCTCATCTCCTTGCGCTAGGAAAGAGGTCTCCACAGCACTGCACGTGCCTCATATTAATCTCCTGGTGTTTTGAGAAGGAGCTGTTCAAATATTTTGCTGGGAGCAGTTTTGTGGGTGTGAAAACACGCGGCTTAAGGAAGGTGGCAGGGCGCTGAAGGCTGAGTGATGGACCAACCTGCTGACAAGGGACTGGAGGAGGACTGACAGGTCCTGCAGTCTGCACGGGGCTGGCAAGCAGCACAGGGGAGCCAGCATCAGCATCCTCCTTTTGAGTAGGGGTTAGGGAAGACTTCGGTCTCTGTCTTCAACAAATACACAGTATTTAGACTTCTTTTTTTAAAGGAGCCCCAGCAGCTGAAGAGTAGACCCTGGCTCTGCCTCGAGAGCTTTGCATCTCCAGGGGACTGCAAAGGAGACTTGGGTCTGCAAAAGAGATGGCTTGAGGGGATGGAGAGAAGCTTTGAGTTAGAGGGAGCTGCCTCAGGTTGTGTCCAACACTGCCAGCTCCCAGCCCAAGAGGACAGGGGGCTCAGAGCCGGGTGCTAGGTGCACCCCAAGGAGGAGATGGACTCTCACCCTACCGAGCAGTGTGACTGGGTGTGCTGCCTCCTCAGGGGCTCACCCAAAAATGCTGGTTAGCAGCAAGGCAGGTGAAGGACTCCTGTGGTGGAAAACAAGCTGCTGCTGCTTCTCGGACTCAGTGTGAGCCAGAGCTGGGAGCTGTAAGAGATGCCTGCCTGGTGACCCCAAATCCTGACATCACGGCTTCTGGCATCTCCCTTGAGGGTACCACAGAGTCGATGGCTTTGTTCTTGTTCTTGTTCCCTTTTTTCTGTCTGGGGCCAGGTGTAGCATCAACTTCTCCCAGCCATCCAAAGTGAGTTTCTTTGCTCAGAGCTGAGAGTGCCCCAAACCCTTTCCATGCATGGAAAATCATTTCATGGCTCATAAATAAACAATTTTTATGAGATAAAAGTGCTCTGTGAAAATCCCATGGACAGGAGCCAACAGTTCCTGAGGGGCAGAGATGCCTCTTTTACTTCTCTGCCTGCCCATGTGCTTGCTTTTAAAATTATTTATAAACAAGTTCCTGAATTGATGGAATGTGTATGTGTAGCCCATAACATTACAGCTAGTTACCAGGACCCTAGTAGGATCAATCTCCTGTGCAGGTGGGGATGGAAAGCAAGGTTCATTGCAAAGGGAGCTGTTTATGTCGGCTTGGACAGTTCAGACCTCGTGTGCAGAGCGAGGACACACAGAGCATGGGCAATTTGGAGCTTTGCTGTGCTCGAGCAGGGACTACCCTGAGCCTGTAAGCGGTGCCATGTGTCTTGCAATGACGTTACCTGATCCAAATGCATGGGATTTGAGACCCATATTTAGTTTTTACCCCACTCCCAGTGACATGACCACTGCTGCACAAGTTTCGAAGTGGTAAATGTGAAAGGTCCTCTGCTTGGCTTTCATATACAGATGTCATCTTCATGTTGAATTCAGTTCAATGGCTTTCCTTTTATCCTCAGAGAAAGAGAACAGACTCTTTAGGATCTACCCAGTAGCCTGCTGCACACTGGAGTCTGAAACAAGTTGGTTTGATAGCCAAGGGTCTGGCTCTTCACCTATTCCTTCAGTCTCCCCACACCTTGAACCTCTTCCTTTTGTGTAGAAAGCAAAGCCACGGTATCGGTTACACTCTGGGATAAGTTAGTCAGGAAACAGCTGCCGTGAGGGTATCTCACTGGATTTTGGCATTCTGTGGGTGTGTGTGTGAAGCTCTCCAACAGCCATGGAGATGCCACGTACTACAGGAAAAACACTAAACAAGAGTGTATGAAGTGTAGCACCACCCCACACAGCCCTCCATCTGCAGCCATCTTTGCACCCTCCCAGGGCTCCAGCGGAATCCCGGACTGGGCTCCATTACCCACTGTGTATCTGCCACATGATGAATCAGAGCACTTTGCCACTTACACCTCTTTGCTGACCAACGTGCACCCAACATGTAATCCACACTGGGGTTTACGTCACCTCTGAATTTTCTACTTATCCTCTACCGTCTTTGGAGCAGATAGGAGCAAAGGAGGGAATCCACAACTCGCTTCCCACTGGTAGAAGAGTCTCTGTCCTCAGAGCAGCAGGAATGAAAAGCATTCCTCATCCTGCCGTAGTGGTCTGCAGAGTCTTGCCAGCTTTTGGTCAGCTCCCTCTTGCAGGCGCAGAAGCTGCACCTTTCCCAGGAGATCGGCACCACCCTTCCCCCTCTGAAGGCTGTGCAGATGCTGGAGGGAGTCCCAGCTCTGGTGTGCTGTGCATAGATTTGCACTCCAGTTCCACGGTGGGCAAGACACATCCTGTCCTTCTGGCTTTACAGGAGGAACCTACATGGCCAAGAGATCATGTCTCATACTGTGGGTTGAGGCCAGGCTTCCCTGGGGGGATCTTATTAAGATGGTTGCTTTTCTCTGTCACAGATAACTTGATGCATGAGTGAAAGGGAGGGAGGTGGCATGACCGTATCCAACAGCCTCCGTTCTCCTGTGCTGATTGGGACCTTACTCTTCACTGTTTTGTGTGACTTCCTTCTCCTTTCATGTTTGCTTCACTGGTGTGACTTTACCTTCTGTCTGAGCAAATATCACACAGAAATCTCTTGTAAACAGGAGGACATGACATTTTTACAAGCTCAATTCAAGACGCATGCTTAGTTATTTGCTTTGGAGTCCATAAACAAACTAGACAAGTTAGATAAAAGGTGTATTATTACCCCAGCCTCTGCCCCTGGAGGGACCCGCGCTTTGTCCAGCCTGGCCCAAGGTGTGCAGGCTCAGCACTGGTGTTGTATTGGCCCAGACCCTTCAGCTTTCCAGTAAGTGCAGCACAGAGAAAATCACCCTGAGCTCTCCACTGTTCCTAGAAGCCACACAGCTCTGTGTCTGTGTGCAGGCAAACAAGTGGCTCTGTCTTTGCTCCCTGCTGCAGCTTCTCCACCCAGACAGATTCTTCATTCTGGCTGAAGAACCCTTGTGCAGATAAGACTCTGATGCCACGTAGCACTACGTGGCCATCTTGTTGAGGTAGAAGGGTGATTTATCAAACAGAAAATAGGCCTGGCAATCTGATTTCCTAGTTGCTTTCCCTGACCAGTCATGGGTAACAAGTTACTGCTGTCACAAAGCTTCCCCCTTGGAAGTAGTGTGGGGCTGTAGTGAAAAATTATGCTTGTTAGGTGTGATTGCTCAGAGTGTGCTCAGAGCTCAGATAATGTTGCCCAGCAAAGCACCAGCCTTGCAGATCCTCGGTGAACACCTCCTCTGTGATCCTGAACATATTTCCACTGCTCTCTGGCCTGGATGCCTCTCTTACTCTTCCTACATCTTCTCAGTTTAGGGGTGAACCAGTTCCTATTAGGAGGCTGTATAATCCTAGTGTAGTGACATACAGACTTCCAGTGGGGCCTTAAAAGGTTACCAAAGTAATTAATTTTTCAGCATTATTGATGCTATTTATTCGGCTTGTATGTAAACCATCCACAACAGCACCGGTTGTTTCTAGAGCGCATATAGGACAAATAAACATCTTTTGCTCTGCTGCAGGGCCTGCCAGCCCAGCCTCTACAGTGCCTTCAAAGACCAAGTACCTTCAGCAGAGCCTGCTGGAGGAGAAACCATTCCTTTGTCACCAATGTCATAACTCAGCTCAGTTGATTTATTGCTTCCTGAGTCCCTCTCCCCAGTTCCACAGTGTTATCGTAGGCCGGTGGTAATGTGCACTCTCCAGCAGGGTGACTTAAACCAGGACCAGTTCCTGTCGTCTACGTCAAAAGGAACAACATCGGGTTTTATTAGAAACAGCATGTGGAGAGTCTGAGCAAAACCAGCATTGTGAGCATTGCCTCTGCCACTGCCGGCAGGGAGGATCAGGCCTGCAGCCATGCCTGGCACGCTCTCACAGCGTGAGAGGACACAGCTTCAGAGACAGACCAGTTCAGGGCACAGATTGGGATTACACGATGCTCAGCATCATGAGCGAGCGGAGAGGGAGAGACAACCAAACACAGAAAGGATCAAACATCTTACCTTCATGTTCCTTTAGTGGCAATAAGAGGTTTTTTCCCTCTTCCTGGAAATCCCCAGAGGGATTTTTCTTTTACCATGAAAGTTTCCCTTGAAAAGTATCTGCCCCTCTCCCACCACTAAAAAGAATTTTTAAAAAAAAAAACTCCAAAGATTTTAAAGAAAAGAAATATTTTTCTTATTGGGCAGCAAATCAACTTCCTAACGACTCATAAATCAGGGAGTTTATAAAGCCACATTTTTCCTCACAGTACGGAACACATGATATACATACCTGTGCAACAGCACCAGTGTCTTTTTCTGTGTGGGGGTGACATTCAGTGCAAACGCAAGTAGGAAGCTCCTCTCCAGCAGAAGAGCTGACAGCTTACTGATATGTATTGATCTCATTCTTACTAGGGTTTGTCTTCACATTTCTTTTCTCAGAGCAGACTTTTTTTTCTGATTGGGTGTGGAATGTGTATTTATTGGTCTCACTGCCCTAGGGATTTTCATTTTGGCAAGGAAAGTGAAGAAGATGCCAGCAAACAAGTGAGGTTCTAAAACCACTCCTGGTAGATTTGAAGGGATGAGCAGCGTAGTTAGCAAAGTTAAATGGTTTTATATGACAGGGTTGTCTGCGATTGCAAAGGACTAGACTCAACATGCAGACAATCTTTCCAGGCCTAGTTGCCAACTTGGGCATGTCATTTGGGTTTGGCTGTAAATGCAGCCTGGAGAGCCCCTCTTCATGCTAGCGTCTGCCACCAGCCTGCTTGGGCAAGTCACTTTCCTGCTCAGAGATGCTCGAAGAGGAAGTTATATTGGCTTTGGTTGAACTTTCTTTTTATAAACTAGTGTAAGCTGCCCTGTTGACAGCTCTGTTTCAATGTATTTCAGTGTGACCCATCTCCCAGGAACATCCACATAAGGGGCTGAGCCTCTTTGACCTCAAGTGTTGAGTGGCACCTTAGGTTAAAGTGGTGATAGTGGAGACAAACTCTTCAAGGCCAGACCTTCCCTACCTAGATGCCATCCACTGAGCTGAGCCGCTGTGTATGGGGGAACACCCAGAGAGGCTTTGTCAGGCTTAGGCTTTCTCTAAACAGCTATTTTTAGGGTTGATACTATAAATTCCAGTCTCTCCCTCTCGCTGCTGCTTCTTATCTCCTTAAATCATACATAGTAGCAGCTGCTTGGCTCTACCTCTGACTTCTCCCTCCAAAGGGAAGGGAAACTATTTTGAAATGTAATCCTTTTCCTCTTTTTTTTTGGCTGGGAAAGACCTGAACTGCAAAATGTGGGCCACTGAGTAACATCACCTTTCTGGTACCTCAAAACTCCAGCCCTAGCATGGGGTCAGGGGCAGGATGGTGAGTTGTGTCACGCCAGATTGTAGTCGAGGCAGTGCTCATCAGGGCACACAGCCCAGTCCGTGAACTGCCTGCCCTGCACAGCCCTAAGCCCACGGTGCCAGGAGCAATGGCAGGAGGCAGCTATTCACCAGCTCTTCATATTTGCTGAAGGCAAGCAGGCTCCTGAGCTGGGACGTGCTGTCCCAGCCCCTTGCAGGCTAACTAGCTGGCTGCACCACAAGCGGGCATGAAGGATGCTCACCATGCTGCACAGCCTTGTTTTCCTCACCTCTGCCCCGATCCCTCCCAGAGACCTAGGAGCAGTGCAAGCTCTCAGCACGGGGACTCTCAGGCCAGGCTAGGAAGCTCTGGTTTTGATTGTTGAAGTTTGGAGGAGTTCTGGGGTTTTGGAGGATTCACAACACACGTCAGAACTTGGCCTGCTGCGTCAAGCCCACTGCGTCACTCCGGATGTTGAGGCGGGTGCTCAGGTGTTGGGCCACTGTGGCTTGTTCCTTTTGCTGTCAAATTATTTACGATTCATGTGTTGCCATGACATCAGTTCCCATTAAAAACCTGGGCTAGTGACCCAGCTTGTCTTCTGCCAAAGCACCTGGCAAACCGCCCAGACGCCTGTCTCCCTTTCACAAGCAACCTGTGTGCTGACAGTGCAGCTCGCCATCAGCCCCTTCCTCAAAGCCCAGAGCCCTGGCTCAGGAGTTAGTGACTTGTGAGGGTGACTCACATGGCTTACACTGTCTGGGAGACTGGGAGAAGAGGCCACAGCTGGGTGGCTCTCACGGCGTGCTTGGGAAGGGGTTTGTGTGCCTTATGTGGACGCGTGTCCAGGTTGGCGTACGGACTCGCCAGGGTATGGCTGTGGGTGGGAGTATAGGTGCATTTTTGCAGCTCCCTCTGCTACTGTTTGTTCAGCTAACACAGTTGCTTTCATTCAAGAGCTAAATCACAAGGGGATAATTTGCAAATAGCAACTGTATGTTAAATACTAATTTGTATGTACATGTTTGGGTTCCTTTCCAAAGTCCATTTATCATCTCAGTCCCCCTGCATCTGCTGCTACGAGGCTTTTTGCCAACTCAGCAGAATGGGAAATCCAACTAACCCTGCTCGCACTTGTCTTGCTCCCAGCACCTCCAGATGAGAACTGAACATGGCTGGGTCTGCCGTTTGATGAGCCATACCAGTGCTTGGAATATGTTAGGGTGTCTATCCAACAGAAAATGCTAAACATGCAGAGTTTATCTGGACTTGCTGGAGTCTGCACCCATTTCCTGTTGTCACTGTTCTAAACTTGGAAAAACAGCCTAGAAAGTTTAGCTGGTAGAAACCATGAATTTCTCAGGACAGCTTGTGGATTTGCAGTTCTCCCTTTTTTCCACTGGAGCTTCCACCAAAAAGCATGACTCCATGTCGTGGTACAACACAAGCCCAGAGCCAGCCACTTGCCCAGAGAGTTTAGATGCCAGTTATGTCTGGACCAGTATCTAATCTGGGCGGGTCTAAAACTAGTCATGAGAAACAGCAGCCCTGCTACAAGACAGATGGGGGCAAATTTACTACTATTTCCTACAAATCGTTTAGGATCAAATCAAAACAGTCCCTGCTGCCTGTGGGCGCGCAGGTGTTGAAATCACCAGCACCACCAGTTGCACAAAGCAGGTCAATACAGCTGAGCCCAGAGCCCGTTTTCTGGGGAGACTGGCATTGTACGTGAATTGGAATTTCCTGTAAACCAAGTGCCCCTGCAATAGAAAGAAATGTCCAGGAAACAGCTGCGCACATGCAAAGCACTTTTACTACTTGCCTGATGTTTTCCTCAGCATCACGTTTTCATAATTTTTTTTACATGCTTAAATCCTGTGCAAACAACCTTTTTCTCACCAGCTTCCTGTATGACAGTAGCCAAGAGAAACAGCTTCATTTGGGGTGATCCATTTAAGCCACACATCATATTGTCTGGGAGTATGGGGACCAGGGATTATTCAGTAGAGGTTGAAAAATGTTAATATTTTATCAGCCACAGAGTAAACAGATAAAGCGGAAACCACTTTATATTTTTCTGAAATGTTAATAATGGGCTGATAATCTCCAAAGCCTCCATACTTCCTGTGATTCAAAAGGGACTGCATGTACTCAACATTCACAGTGTGGACCTGGCACAAGTTACACACCCTCTCCAAGAAAGGATGTCGTTGGTCTGGATGGGAACACGGCACAGAAACCAAAAAGCTGCTCTCTACAGTTTCTTAATAGAAATTGGAGAGCCAGAGGGGAGAGCAGACAAGGTGACAGGCAACCCTAGACATCTGCCTGGAGCCACACATCTGACCCGGCACCAGGCAGCACTAGTTTGAAACCTAGAAAGACCTGTAAGTGGCTTCGCACCCGTGTAGAGATGGTCTTTTATTGTTTTTAATTGTCAAATTGTGGAAGGACTTGAAGATTTGGGTCAATTCTGAGTTATTAGAATGAGATTAACAGTGAGGCCCATGCAAAGGGCATCCCACCACACATCTGCTGTGGGGCAGATTTGTTTCTTTCCCCTTGATACTCGGGCACTCCAGGACCTTCCATCAAAGGCACCATGCACTGCTGGGCTGGAGCCAACAGGCCAGCTTTGATGATGACTGAGGTTTGCCTCTCACACTTTGTCCAAATAGGGAGGCTAGTCCCTGCCCACGTAAGAAGGCAGAAAATGCACAACTACCATCATGTGAATCTGGAGAGCACTTGCATGGGGAGAGCAAAACTGCAGGTCACCTTTGCCTTGTGTTTCATGACGCATGATCTCCAGTTCAAACATTACAGCTACTAAAAAGTCAAACTAGACTTTTCCCAAACATCGGTGATTATAAGTCAGTGTAGTGATTATGACTCAATGTAGCTTGATATCTCCTGAAGAGTCTTATGTTGGTACTTATACCTTACAGGCTGATCTGAGAGCAGAAATATAACATGTGACCCTCCATGCCAATAATTATTTCCATTTTAGATTATACTAAGTCTCTGCAGACTTCTCTCTTATATCCAGAGTGACTGTATTGAAATGAAAATCAAATTCTTGTATTTGGTCTACATATTTCTCTGGCTTTGTAGCTGGGAACCCTGATGCTTTTCTGGCAGAAGCTAAAAGTTTCTACCATTTACAGACCTGTGCAAAAACTGACAGGTATAAAATTCCTTTCTTGTGCCAACTTAATGCCATTTTTCTTTTGCAATCAAGGGTCTAAACACACACACGCACACACACAATTTTCTATAACTACTGCCAAAGCCTGGGGGGTGTTGCAGTCTCCTCTTTCTCCAGAGTTTCAGTGAGACTTGGCTTTTTTTGACAAGGAGTAATGTCATACTGAAAGACTAGAACCTGAGCAGAACAAACCCTACAGCCCTAACTGGCAGCACGAGCTGACCTTTCTTTCAGGTTAGACTTTTTCTCAGGTTTCTGCATGCACATCTCTGTGTCTTTATTCAGGATGTACCCATTGCCAAGTGCAACAGGTAATAACTACTCTTCAGTGCTTTGATGGCTCTTCCTCCAAATCACAGCTAAATATCCCTCTTCCACTTTCAACAACAGAAACAAAAGAGACTTCCCATAATTTATTTGTATATATGAAGCAATTAATATTCCCTGGAGATCACAGTCATCACGTTTTCTCTTTTTTTTTTTTTTCAGATTGAGTATAACTCAAATATAAAACTTATAGTTTTCCCACGTCATTTCTTGTAATTAAAATCCCAATGTCATTTCGATTTTACTATGCAACAGGTATATCTTATCAGCAACAATTTAAATGAAGTTTAAAAAAATGCTGGGCAGTTTTTTTACATTGCTCACTGGAATTTCATTTGGAACCAGTGTTTTGTAGGTCTTAACAGCAAAAGTTTTTCGAGTATTATCTTTTTGTTGTTGCTGATTTTTCAGTGCAAGTTGCATATGAACAGGAAGATCAGAAACCTCATTGCCCCTTTGCTGCTGATGGATGGAGAGATCCCTCCTGCAGCACTCAGAGCTACACAGCTTTGATTGGAAACACTCTCAGGAGATGCACAGCCCAAAAACATCATGTGCATTGAAGCAAGAGGACAGGGTAGATACATAAGCTGATGTTAATGGTAACAGCTCCTCTCTATTGGCCTCCAGCATCTAACCTAGAAAGCCTTTGCATTACACCAGTTCACCCCTGCAGATATCACCCACTGGAAAGCAGAGGACTGTATCTATGAGAGGTGCTATATTCTTCCATGTAGAGCCCGGTGAGCCTCAGATTCCTGCATGTGTCGCTGGTCCTCACTGCCCACCCTTAGCGAGCTCCTCTGAGAGGAGGTCAGGCTACCCCATAAGCTCTGGAGAGAAGAGGAGGTGGCTGAAAACACAACTGCTCTGTTGCAGCATTGGCCCCAGGCAGCTCTTCCAGGGAGCTGTGCTCTCACAGAGGATGCCTGATGGCATTCCCAGATGTTCTGGCTCCCACTCTTGCCCACAGTTTCAAGTAAACAGTTTGGTACCACTTCCCTTTTCAATTCCTGTTTTCCTTTGCAGGCACACGGGCAAAACCAACTCACATTCCTGAGTCAAATAGGCAAACACAGACAAATTGATTGTCCCTTAAAATACTGTTTTCTATTCTTCCCCTTCTCTTATTTTTTTTTCCTTTCCCTTTGCATGTGCATTGCTGCTTCCACAGCAAAGGCTGAATATTGACAGGCAACATTCACCAAACAAGAAAAACAAGCACGTGAATAAATATAAACTAAAAAAGAGGGCTTTCCAGTGGCAGGGCTCACTGGCCTGGTCCAGATGGTAGCAAGAAAGCACCCATCACTCACCACACCTACTTGGGGCAGTGGCACTGCCGAGGCTGTCAATCCACAAAATTCAAACCTGGCTGCTGGCAGCACTGTGTGTGCTATCACTCTGAATTTGATGCTGAGATAAATTGATCATCAGGGAAAAGCCTCTCCCCCTTTATCCCTGAGAATCCATGTGAATAGTGTGAATTTGCATTAGTCTCCATCCAGCCGCTTGCCTACATTCCCCATCAGGTCTTTTCATTGAGTTACTTTTTAGAAATGTAAAGCTTAGCCAAGATGCAACATCTGTTTTTCAGAAACATTTTGATTTTTGCACAGTTCTACAGCTGGACTAGAGGCTGAGAGGGTTAAATGACTTGCTCAGGTTCAAAATGTTGGGCAGAGGCTTAGGTGGGATTAGAGGCCAGGATGCTCACAGCTTAGTCCTTGCCTTCTCTAACCACTTCTCAGCCACATGGCCTCTCTGGGTGCAAGGAAAAATTGTTCATGACATCAGGGTGTGTAATTTTGTAGCTGCATGCACCAGCAAATGATTTGCCTAGAAAGAAACGTAATCAATCTCCAGTTAAAATTCAGCTTCATGTTACCTTTGGCACAGGATTCCGTAGAGTTTAGGATCACTGCGATGAGAACAGCTCAGAGAGCAGGAGATCCATTTCATGAAAGATGTCAGGTTTTAAAATTTGGGTTCACTCCAAGCAAAAATGAACACAGAAAGTGTTGCAGCTTTTCTCAAAGCCTGTTCTCAGCTTCTCCTCAATGAACTATATAGATTACGCTGCATAAGCCTTTTATTAGTTGGCAAAGTTTCCGAACCTTGTCTCACTTAGATATAGATTTTTCAGTGCATCCCAGTTTTTTTCCACAGCCTTTTGGAGGGTAGGTCCAAGAGCAGGGCAGAATATTCTCGAAGCGGCATCACTAATTCCCCAGGCAAAGATAATATAATTTTCATCCCCCGCAATGGTCTCTTCTTTCTGAGTTTAAGTGCTCTTAGCCATAGTTTTGAGCTGCTGTTTTTTTGCTCCCCGGGTTTCTTCTAATGTTTTTAGGGCCTCACATCTTAGAAATGGGACCACTAATTTCACACTGACTGTTTGGTGGTTTTTTTCATTTGATCAAATTCAGATGCGTATTGATCAAATAAACCAGAGCTCCACAGCAGTTTATGGAGCTGCCCTGCATCCTTGTTACCAACTACCACATTCACTTGTTCAGCCAGTTCTAGGTGTTATCCCTACTTAAATTTGCATTTGATTTAATATCCTTAAGAAAGAAACTGGCTAGTATTTGGTCAACAGCAGTGCCTGCTAGGATGCCACCAGAAACAGCCCTATTTCCTCACAGTTCCTCATTTACATCTGTTGTGTTCTATCAGTTCCCTAATTGTAATCAACTACACTCCTTTGGAGAATGCTTACTGGTTTTGTCAGAATGTCTTGCAGGCCAACCTTATGTCTTACAGGAAACTCTCTGTGTTGTAGCTACACAAGAATTTTTATTAATGAAGCTTGTAATTCCATCAAAACCAATATAACATTAGTGTGGCAAAACCTATTCTCCACAAAACTGTACTGACTGGCATGAAATACGTTACCTCTAACAGTGCTTGTATCAGTATCAGTTTTCCACAACTGAACCCAGAATCAGTATCAGATTAACCAACTTAACACCACCTCAGGTTTTCCATCTACCCCTGTTCAAACGTTGGCACAATTTGCAATTGTCAGTCTTTTGGAACTTCCCTCCTATTCCAAAATTTCCTTAAAACCAACAGTAGCAGGTCATACAGCTCCTGCGTCTGCTGATCTTAAAGCACTTGACTGCTTCCTGTTGAAAGTTCTCCCTGATTTCTGATGGACCAGAGAGGATATCATTACCACTGAAAGATATAAATATGCCACGTTTCTTTCTTTTCAAATTCAGAACAGAAATAGGTATTTGTAAGAGCTTCCTGACTGAGGGACCGGTCATACTTGGCTATAATGGGGTCCTATATAAGACATAAAATGGCTTAGTTTCCACTGCAATTTGTCCCTGAATAGCTTTGATTAAGCATTGTTTACTTACTTAAGATCTGAACAATCTCTTAACCCCAAAGTGGGACACCAGCAAGTGTTAAACACTCATACGGAATGAGTTGGTCCTTTTCTGCAGAACTTAATATCCAATGTCTGTGCTCAGTGTGACATAGTGTTATCTGATCTCCACTGAGCAAACTCCATCCATGGGCTTTAGGAGAGCCAGGACTCCATGCTTCAATTGTCTTTACTGAAATGGATCTTACTTTATACAGTAAATACTTAGTATATATATGCCACTTTGAACTCTTCATTTCAGGTATAGATGCTTGTGAGTAAACAGTTTGTCTCACTGACAGATCTGTGAGTTTAGACAAGTATGGAAGGCTGTAAGTAGGATCTGGCTGACTCACAGAAACATTTATTTTCACCCAATAAGCGACGTGGAAGCCCAGTATTCAAAACTGGGTTCTGTTGAGTGCTGAGAGTAGTTCTCTGTAACAGGAAGTTTTAGGTTTGCCAAACCAAGGAAGTTGTCTGAAGCTTATCTCATCTGTCTGATCATATTTTTCACTGAAAAATACATGATTCTCCTTTGTCAGCTCTTGCCATGGCATAGACCTCCACAGAGACTCTGAGCAACGCTCATCAAAGTGAACGTAGAGAGTTGCGGCTCAATGCGGCTTTGTGTTTGTGTTAAACACTGCAACAGACGATGCCTGTTGAAAAGTTATCCAGGCTTTGCAGAGCATAAGCCCTTTTCTTAATCCTAAGCAGAACCTTTGCCTCTCACTGATGTTACGCAGCCAAATCTCTGACTGTGGGTTATTTGCAAATGATGGCGTGTGATTTGCCACCTTAGGCCCACATAGGTGTTTTGCTCTGCTGGGCCAGTGGCATTGTTTCAAAAGGAAGGATATCCAGAATTGTTTGCTAATAAAAGCCATCGATAATCATGTGTGTAAAGTTCATGAATTTCCTGACACTTGCCAGTGTTTTCACGTTAAGCCAGGGGCTGTCCAAATTCTTGTAAGTAATAAATCACATGCCTCACCCTCCACACAACAGCAGAGCCAAGTTTATTGAATAAAATATTCACACGGTGCCTATTCATCTCCTTGTGGTTAGGATCCATTCAGGTGAGCACAGGCATCCAGTTAGTAGCTGGCGTGCTGTTTGCTGGCTCCGGTGAAGGCCGCCCGGGGTTCACATTTATATCTTCTGATGCCCAAGTGGCAACGGTTTCCTTCGTGCCTTTCAAAGTGTGTTATGTACAGGGTAGAAAGAAGCCAACAACCAGCCTAAAGCTACTTCCTATGCTTGCCAGAGGTGGATTTAGTCCATTCTTCTGCTCGCAAAGATGCTATCACCAGACCGTTCATCTTGGACTATAAGTGCTCTAGTCCTTTTAGTGACTCTGTGTGCAAACAAACTGCCTGCTCCATCCCAGAAAGCAGAGCGTCACCGTAAAGATTTAACAAGAATATTATTGTCATTGGATAGAAAGAAAGATGCTGTCTAAATGATTGTTTTCCTTGAGTATTTTAACAGAAGTTTTAGTTCAGCGTGAAGAGCAGCTTTGCCTCCTTTTATAAGAATTGGCAGGAAGAGGTAATATTTTAGCTGACGCGTAATCTATCTTGACTCTATTGCTTTTTTATTGTTTGTCAGAAAGGCCCTGGGGGTAAACATTATTTCTTTGTCTGTTTGGGCCCTGGCTTTGTGCCAAGGACACATTTCTCACACCAAGCATGTTTCTGCATACCGGTGGGGGATAGACTGGGTGAGGACAAATTACCAGCTCTGCACACAGGCCTCTCAGGTGCCATTTACACATCTGTGGAGAGGTCATGGGAGTCAGAGACTGTGAGAGGGAACAAGCTGCAAGGAGCTTCCCAAGCTCCTCTGGAAGTTGTCAGCTGGCAATTTCAGTACAGTATCTCACACCTTGCTCCCAACACTTGTGGCTGAAGAGCTGCAAACCACTCAGCCAGCACTCAGGGAGGCCAGCGAGCCAGACAGATACTCTTGCTGTGTGTATAGATGAGCCCAGGCAATGGCTTAGCAGTGATTTGCTGATTCAGGTGAAACAAATTCCCTCACTTGATCTCCTGCAGCATTCAATAAAGAAAGAGCTGACATGTTCTCAGCAAAGCTCTTGAGCTTTACAGTTTGGAGAGCTCATTTCCCTAGGTGCCATCTCTGGAGTCAGTTTTCCTGGGACTCCAAACATGGAGCCATTGCCTAGCGTGTTTGTGATCATCCGCACCTAATAAAACCTTGCAATTTTATGCCCTCCTCTGTCCCACCATCTCTCTATCACCTCCTCTGTGAGTTGCTGAGATGTTAAATCAGTGCTTTTCCGGCCTCTTCAGACTTTGGGGCTTGTATGGGCATCTTCTCTCTCGCACTAAATGTGAACATCCTCAAGGCACAAGATTTCCCATTCAGGAGATTACCATGGCTCTACTGCTGAAATCCAGCCCAGTTCTTACCTTTTGTTGCTCCTACCACTAAGGTAGAGACTGGCCAGATTTGACCAATGTAAATACTTCCCATCTATGTGTCAAAAAACGTTGTGCTCTCTCTTGCTTCTTGATTTTAAGATGGTTTCTAAAACAGATTTGGTTTATTCCTATTACCAAAACCACATTAGTTCCTGATATCATCCACTGGACTCATTGGTATTAAAGCTCTTATGCTTGGTCTGAGCATCTGCTGTGCACAGCACGATATCATGCAGATGTGGGCAGAAATCCCAGACAACAACTCCTCAAGAAGGTGACAACTGCCCAGCCTTCTTTCTCTGTGGACATTTGATCTCCGTACAGCAGAAGACCTAGAGCAGAGATCTGATCTTACTGAAATGTGGTATTAACTATTGATAGTGGTAGCCCTGGACTCTGCTTTTCAAGAGAACTGGACATAAAGAAAGCAAAGAACAGCCAGAGGAGTTGTTAGTGAAATCCTGGGCTTTCAGCAGGGTCAAGGTCTTTCAACCAGTTCAGAGGCCCCAGGTATCTACAGCCTCTCATGGCTTCTTTGCCAGGCAGCGAGAGCCTTTTTGTTCAACGAGCTCAACAGAATTCGAAGCAGAGCCAATGTATCCAATTTGGCTCTCAAAGTTCATCTAGGCTGGCAATATGGAGAGACCTTAGAATGCTCCTTCTGCTCAGCAAAGGGATCCAACAGCCCCAGGTGGGTCCTGTTGCACGGGTAGGCAAAAGAAGGATGCTCTTTGCCCCTGATGATCTTCCTCTGAGAAATGAAAGATCCATGTGTTCAAAGAGCTGGAAGAGTATTCCCTAAGAAAACCATAGGAGGAAAGAGCCCATCTGTCTGTGTATGATTGGTATTTCTAAACCAAACAAACCTGTTTCAAAATTGGCTGTTGAGTGTGGATTGCTAGAAGCTCTGGACACCTAACCTGTCATACTCTGCTAGTAGCTACTATGAAACTTAACGGTCCTAAGGGTGGGATAGTGTGTTGGCTTGCTTGGATGTAGAATTTAATTGCTTTTTCATACCAAATATCTTCTCGATTCCAACTTAAGATTGCTGAGGTGCAAAGCGTAGAAGCTCCTTTGGAAGGGACACTGTTTTTTAGCCTAAGAGTCGATGGGTCCTATGGGCAAAATATGAGCTGAATATTCTTTCCAAACATGAGGACAGAAGGCTCTAGGATATATTCTATAAAACATCATCACCTGAAAACCCTACATAAATTCACAAGAGTCTTAGTCAAATAAAACTTTTCCAACATCCTTTTGAGTATCTATTTTGTACCAAGAAGTGTTAGGAGTTAAAAAACTTTCCAGCTGATATGAAGCTCACACCCCAGCCATGAATATTCTTCATGATTTCTGTTCACTCAGAATTTTTTTGAAAGTCATTTAGGGAAGTCCCTCTCTTTTCACAATAGAGACAACAACAGGCATTTTATTAGAATGAAGGTGAAGAAACAGGCCTGTCTACTGTGCAGAACATGAACAGCTATCCTTCAGACTTGAGTTCAGTTCCTGGCTGTGCCACAGACCTCCTGAGTGAGTCACAAACTAACCCTGCACTGTCCTTGTGTGTGTATGTGGTGGCTACTGAGACCAGCAGGTCATGGAAGAAGGGAGCTTTTATAGCCAGCGTGTGGGTAATACCTGCTTAGATCTGTCTGTAAACTGGGTAGAGGTCTCTATCTCCTGGGCACCCTGTGCTTTATGCTACTTCACCTTGCAGAAGTAAGCTAGCCTCGGAGCTTTACAAGCCAGCAGTGCTCTGCTGAACAAGAGAGCATTCCTCATTGAAAGCAGGCAGTGATGAGAGGTCGCAGGAAATGGGCCTTTAGATCAGGGGGTTTTCTTACATTTCTTCTACTTACATCCATTAAGCTTGTTTCCCCCACATCTGGCATGTTGGGGCCTTCTAATCCTTAAACCAGCTATAACAGAAAGAATGGAAAAGGAATTGAAATTACAAAGGAGAATATGCTCAGAGCTCCTCCTTTTGTAGGAGTAAAAGCAAAGAGAGTGAAGCGGGAACAGCCTAACATATTTGCTCTTTCAGGGATGGGTGCAAGTACAGGGCTGTTGTTTTTGTTGAAAGCTCTGGGGGCAAAGGGTTTTTGTCAATGTTTCACAAGTCTCTGGATGACGCTCTGAAACTGCAGTGAGAAATGTGATTCCTGGCTTAGCAGACAGGTTCTGCAAGTCAAGCCTTCTGTTTATTTTAATATTTCAGGGATCCTTCAGTGTGTGTGTCACATGGACAAAAAGAAAGGGGGAAACTCCTCCTCTGGCGTGAACGCAGCCACAGAATTGTCTTAAAGGTGCCGAGTCCATGCAAGCTGCATGGCAACACACACTGTCCACTCCCTGGTCAGGCCGTCTCGGCAGGGAATTCCTGCTGGGCTGGCTCAGGACCATGTATACACCTGGCTGTGAGCTTGTACTAACACCATAAGTATTCTCAAGCTAAACAATAAGTTAAAACTAAAGGACATCCAGCTGATGAGTTCTAATCATCTTCAAAGAGAAGCGAGAGAAACCCCTTGTCCAAGGCATTTAAAATTCTGCCCGTGCCAACTGCACACAGAACTATAAGGAAGGGTTCTGTGCTGGGGGACCTGGGGGGACACACAAGGAATCCTCTCCATCTCTAAGTAGGTGATCTCCTGAATCAACTATAGAAAGACTCCAGAGCCAACTGTAAGAATGTAAAAATATATAACTTCTAGCTCTAAGTGCTCCTGTCTGTTCCCAATGGCTACAAGTTGCAGTTGCTGAGAGGACCTCAGAGGGTTGGCTCCAGTGACTGAGGCTGCAGTATAGAAATGCATTATCCTAGGGACATGGACCATATCTGTGATCAGCCCATCCTTGCCATTAATGTTCTTACACGCGTGTTTTCTACAGATGCCCGTGAAGGATGTGATCGGATGGCTCCTACATGGTGGGCCGCATAAGCTGAATTGGCCAAGCTTTTTCTGTCCAGATCCTTGAATTGTTTCAACAACTAGGAAGGCTTTTGCTAGAGATTCCACCATTTTGGTTGTAATTTCTCTATACTTTGTAGTTAAGTGATTAAATTAATTGCCTCATGAGCTGCTTCTGAAATTCCTCTGACTCTAAAAAGACTTTCAGAAGTACAAATGGCAACTGCGCAGTCAGCTGTTGAGTCTGTATTGCTATCAGAAGTGGGAGGGTACATTTTCTGAGGATCTAGTTGATTTTTGTAAAGAAAGTTTTTCCCAGCTCTAAACTAAAGTAGCTTCTTGGGTTTGTGCAGTTCCTGCAGATCTCCATGTCCCTTTTGCATACTTTCTTTTCTTCCACATTGTGATATCCAGTACACTTTATGCTTCATCATTGAATTCTGAGCATATTCCTCCCAAAAGATGTGATGGCAGCCCATGTGCTATAGCTGATACCACCTGAAATACAAAAGAAGGATAGGCAAGTCGTGCATCATTCTCAGAAGGGCAAAAATGAGGCACAGGCCTCTTAGACAGGAAAGATGAGCTGGTGAAATTCTACTCTAGATTCCTTCACTTTGGCAAGTACATTTGCCAGCTCTGACAACCTCATCGCATTGCTGTAGAGATTTCTCTTTTGGCCTCTGATCAATGGAAGGTGTTGCAGTGACTCTAAAGGGAAGGAAGGTAGATCTGAGTCAAAGGAAGCACACGTATTGTCCCCATCCCCCAGCCAAGCCCATTCCTCTATGGCAGTGGGTGACTGAACAGCGCTAGGATAAGGACAAAGGGGAGTTGCAATGTTTTGAATAGCAAACGGAAATGCCTTTAGCCTTGATTAATCTGATTGAGTTCCCAGTTTCGAAGGAAACTGGAGGGCAGACCTGGGAATTTTAGTCAAATGAAGGAAAAAGGAATCCTTGTTTCTAACAGGTAATTAATTCAATTTTACAGGAATGTTGATACTTTGCACCTATAAGTGCTCCTTCATAGTCCATAAAAATTTCCCCTGTGCACAGATGGTTTGCTTTTAGAAAAACAAGTGAAGCTGTGGTCCATTCGGTTAAAATAAGCTTCCCTACTGAGGTGAATCATAGGACAATAGAGTAGAAATCTGTTAAATACATAATCCACAACCGCTGGAAAAACAAGAAGCTAACAGAGCTCTTTTGTCCAGTGATGTCTTTTTCACTGTGTGTCACACTTTCATACATGAACATCCTTCCCAGAGGGAGCCAGTGCCTTTATTGGATTTCCAGGTTTGGGGACAGTTTTGACATGAAGTCATCAGACATATCAGTGTTTCTTGCCTGGGCTTTGCAGGGGATTTGGATGAATTGACACAATACTGAACAGGTAGGATTCGGTCCTAAGTTTTGAACACAGACATGCCTGGGTGGGTCCTGGGTTCCCTGCAACTGAGGAGCGTGCAGCTCGTCTAAAGCCTGGTGCAAACGGTGAAAGACTGTTCTTTGCTGACTATGCCTCCTGGCTGATTTATAGACAGACAAAGAGAAGTTGACAGAAATTACTGCTGCAAGTTCCCCTCCAGAGATAAAATGTTAGAGTGGCAGCCAGGAAGATCACTAGGAGAGCTGGCAAAAAGCAGTCACTCCATGCCCAGATTAAGACCACGGCAAACACAAATGAAGTCGCGAGAAAGACTTGAGGTGTTTTCTAGCTTAAACCAGAGTCTTGCCCAATCATAAATAGACTGAAAACTTGACAAAAGTCCCAGTAGACATAGCACTTCACGAAAATCAAAATACGAGCCTCCCACATGGGAGGGATGTTTTAGGGATGTGACCAAGGTGCTCAGGGCATTGGTGTGCGAGCCAGACAGGGATAGGCTTGATAGAACAAACACCTGACAGATTCCAGAAAACAGCTGCATGAAAAAGGGACAAATGAGATGATCCTCTCTCACACCAACCTGGCAACAATTCAAGTTCCCCAGCATGATCTCAACCCGAGCTCCCGCCAGAGCAGAGTCAGGCGCAAGCCTCCACCAGTAGCCAGTCTGCAGCTTCCCCTCTCCTCTACACGTGAAAACAAACCTGATCAGCAACCCCTGCTGATGGGGTCTCGGGCTCTGGAAATTTAAAGGTCTTTTCAAGGTAAGGAGCAAATCCTCACATAGTCAATGATGTCATCTCAGGACACAGACATTCAGCCAACAAAAACCCAGGCACCTGCAGATGGCTCACAAATCAGGGAATGCTTTTAAGAGAAAAATAGTTTCCAAGCTGGAAACAAGAGTGTGTTTTAAACACTGAAGCAAATGCCAAGTAAAAATTCAAATGGCTCTTCAGACCTTTCTACCTTCAGTAAGGAGCACCTACTCCCTCTCTTCTTTTGTGCACTAGAAAAATACCCAGCAGTGCCGAGTCAGTAGCTAGAAAATTGCAAGAATAATTCCCAAACCATAGGAGTTACCAAAGGGCCTATATGAGACCTTTTAAGGACATGAGAGCTTAATTATTTCCATTGGCAAAAGGGAGGAGGACTTGATAAGGAGAAATCTTCTGGTGTGGCAATTAGATAGCAGAAATAATTTCTGAAAGATCCACTGGAGACCAAAGTGCCATAGGATAATAAACAGTAATTTTATGAACTTTTTCGTGTATGAGAAGGACAGTTACATTTATCGAGTTAGGGCAGAGATAAGTAGATGCGATAGATGGATGCTGGAATCGCTTATGCCTCAAAGCATAAAAGTTAACTGCTAATTGCCAGTGTTAGGGAAAATGTCTTCCTTTCTATACGAACTATTTAATTCTTTATTTTTTTCATCCCAGAAAAGAATTCTTGCTTCTCCCTTGATGTATAGGTCCTAGTCTGCAATAGAAATGAAATAATTAGGCAATACGTGGTCTAATACATGCTGTCTAAATAAGCGGTGGCTTGGTTGAGATATCCAGATTTTGGATCTTTTCCTTGCTAATGCTTTGGCCAGTAGTAACCTAAAAGTAAGTTATTTCTGTGTTTGCAAGCTTTCAGCTAGAACAGAAAAGCACAGGAAGACCCAAACGTACCAAAGAATCTAGAGCTTAAGACCATATTCTCTTCCCTGAAAGCTGTATATCCCTTCTCTCACTCTGTTCGTCTAAGCGAGTGCAATTGGAAGATAAATGCAAAATGAAATGAGGAAAAGGTAGCAAAATCATGGTGAAAACTCCTCAACAGAACAAGACAATGAAGTTACTGGAATCTTATCTGCAGCTGTTTGGGGAACACTGGGGCAACTGCAGCAAGCCAGAGAGATGCATTCATCTGGAACAAGGGAGGAGAAAGATATGACAGCTCCTCAAAACAAGGGTCAGGTTAGGTTGGTGTTATCCTCTCTCACAATGAGTCCCTAAAAGTTCATATGGAAGGTGGTGAGATCCAGCAAATTGTTTGCAGACTTCACAGAAAAGAGTTTTGCAGATCAGTTTGTGGAAGAGGCTGCCAAGAACAACTCTCTACCTCTGGGATTTACATATGTATCAAACCATTTATAACACACCCCTGCACAGATTGATAGTCTGCCTATGAGTGAGTGGGTGACAGCAGAGCAGGTACCACATCTGTTTCTCATGCTGAGGTTCTTCTGATGGCACTATGAAGAATGGGAGGTGTTTTAAGCAAAACTTTCATATCCAAATAAGATCAAGAGAGGATATTTAAGGTCAGGAGAGAGCATGGGCCCACCTGTGATACTAGACCATGCTCAGGAGCTTGGCAGCCAGCATAGGTTAGATCAGCCCAAAGCTGGCTCCAGACTGTGCCAGACCTAAGCAGTCTCTACACCCTTCAAGGGCCAGGAATATGCAAAAATGATCCAGCCATTTTGTGCTCCAGCTGCCCCAGCTTTGCCAAGCCAGGGGCTCTGAGCTGCAAGACCGAGACATAGGCTGTCTAGACTGCACGTGCAGGATCACAGGCTCTGATCAGGGAGTTGGATGACAACATGTCATAGAGGCAATATTATATTTTCTCTGTTGCCCAATAGGAATGGCTCTATGTTGAGAGGACCCTTGTAGGGGCTGCTGAATTCCTGTGGGGAAAGCTGCTGAGCTGCTTCAGGGGATTTCCCGCAGCGTGTGGGAGCTCAGCAGGCTGCCCAGAGCCCGGGATCCTGCAACCACAGCCCGTCCATCAGCACATTGCCCCATGTGTGATTACAGTGGTTTTCACCACCCTCACTCTTCTCCATCATGTGTTTATAATCACCACCGTTACTGTAGAGTTACAGAGCAGAAGCATCCTATGCAAATCAGGGATACTGGGGTCAACTAATGAATTGGTTATACCCTTTCCTTCCAAAAAAACCTGAGCCCTTGGAGGTATACTCACTGTGTGCCATAGGAAACGCAAATGCAGTGGAACCCGTAAAGAGCTGAGTCATGATTACTTCTGTAGCACAGCTTTGCCCTAAACAGCTGAGGTTCAGATGCAGAGCATGCTGGGTTGCAGTGAAATAATTTCAGAAATCTTTCCTTGGTCTCACAGTTATGTCCCTCAAGTCTCACTCAAGAGATTCAGGCTGGGCTTCTGGTTCTGCATACACTGGCAGGATACCCATTGTGTTATCTCACTTTGCCTTAGTTCCTCCTATCTGTAATCTCTAGTAATAGTAAAAACCCCTTTTCTCAGAGATAGGCAGGCCACTCTAAATGCAAATGTAGCATCCTACTGCCAGTATAATCCCAGAATGCTATCTCAATTGAAATGGAAAAAAAAAAACTTTCTTGAAGTTTTAGGAAAGTCTGATTGAGAAACACAATAGTAGGACACCATTCCCATCTGCCTCCCCTCTCACTTGTACAGAAGTATAACTAAACATGACATGTGGCCCCTGGGATGGCATCAAGAACTATTACCCTTGCCAACCTGATCACATGTCACCACAGAGTTTCCAGCCGAGAAGTTGTAAGCTTCAGTATTTTCCTGGCTTCTCCTCAGGGCAAAGTGAGCAGCAAGTTCTGCTAATGGGGACAACCTTGCAAACTTGCTGCTAGAGTCATGCATTTTATTTCTGTTGAGCTTCACCATCACTCTTCTGTTTCTGTAGCCCTCTGTGAGTAAGCTCATGTCCCACCTATCTGCGTGGTGAGGACTGGCTCATCCCCACGGAGGCTGCTGAGAGCGAGGAAGAAGGGGAGCCCTACAGCAAACAGGGCCTGGCTACCGATAGTGACACACAAGCCACTTGCTAAAGTGGCACAGAAATACCACTCAGGCACGTGAAGGCTTTCTGTGGCATCTGCCCCTTGCCGTGGTCCTCAGACACATTGCTCTGGGGTCCCAGCGTGGATAGTCACTTAGCAGTGCCCTTCCCTGTGCCTCGGTCCTGTCCCAGGGCATCTGGACATCTCTGTGTTCAGGGAGCCTGTCTTACTGCCCAGCCAAACCCCAGTGACACAATGTAGGCAAAAGTCACCCCAAGGATAGCACAGGAGAGTCTGCGGTCCTGCTGCTGGTACAAATACAGCAAGTCCCTGTACAACATGTTGTCTTAGCAGAAAAGGTAGGAGACGCTGCTCAGGACACATTAAACGCATGCTCCAGTTAATTTATGTGACCTGGCATTCTGAAAAACTCATAAAACCAGTTTATACTTTCACTTGCACATGATTAATGGCAAAGCTCTCCATCATATATCACAGACTGTGCCCTAGCTGGGACAAAAATATACAGATTATGGGAGAAATTAGGAATTAACAAAACAGCTGTTAACTGAGCTAGAGATACTTTACCATAGTCGCATTGTAAATCAGAAAATTGCCCTGTGACAGTTCTCCCTGACTAGCTTATGTGTTGGGCTGCTTAGAGGAGGACAAGCAGACAAGAGCAAGAAGGTTCCTCTCTCCTGGGTCCCAGGCTGGCACCTGCTCGGTGCAAGATGCTGGTTGGACCCATAGCATCCATATCACTGTCCTCAAAGAGCTTGTGACCACAGCAGGGAAAGACACAGCACCGAGCTGTCTTTCCTGTATTCACTGAGTAGGTTGATTCTCCCCGCTTTGGTGTATAGCTCTCAAAGGCTAATTAACTTGCAGTAATATTTAATGTATTTCCAAAGATCCAAAGAAAGGGAGCTTCCCCTCTCAGGATAGGCAGGATGCAAAGTGGAAAAGTTAGATTAAAAATGTTGAGGTAAAGGTCACTCTGGGCAGATGCAGGTTTCCAGGAGGGAATGGGTCAGCTGCTAGGAGTCAGCGACCTGGAGTCACTCTGGATCACAACAACCGGACTTGTGTGAGCTCACATTCTCACAGCGCTTGGCCCGCTTGACACACAGTGCCCATCTCGCTGTGGACAGCAACACAGGCAGCTCAATGCAAGCGTGTCTTCCTGCCACTTTCCAAATAGGTTTATTTCCTGACCCAGACAGCTTCACTGGGGCGGCAAGAAAAAACACTGGCAAACAGGCACATCCTTTGCCTGATTCTCAGCGGGACAGAGATAGGGCTTGTCCAGCAGGATGTGGGGAGCCAGGGCACTGCCATTGGTCACCTGCCGCCAGCAGAATCAAAACAAAAAAGATGCTTCACAATGGTGAAAAATAAAATAGAGAGTAACGAGGGTATTTATGTCATTTCCTGATGGGCCATCATAGAGCATGATAACAGGATGGGGTCCCACTGTCAGTTCCTGGATAGCTCAGGCTATTTCCCATAACCTCAGTGACTAAATAGTGCTGTGAGTGGAGCCTGAAGCCGTGATGCATCCTGCTTCCCCGTGCAGACTTCCCCAGGCACCGCAGCCAACACCTGGTTCGTGCAGGAAGTGAGGAACCATCCCAGAGGTGTGGGATGCACCCTGGGAACCACAAGCCTTTCACTGGCTATGAAAGAGAGTCAAGAGCGCATAAAAACATCCAGCTTTGGGAGCATTTGCCCTGCAAAGTGACTTGGAGACCCTGGTTCCCACTCACTGCCCTTGCTAGTCAGGGCCATGACAAGGTGCAGGGAGGCATCACTGGGTCCAACTACAGCTCCACCAAAGCTCATCTCTTGCCTTCAACAGTGGCCAATGTCTGGGGAAGAGTAGGGCAAGTTTGCACCAGAAACACCCCTATTGCTCCGCAATCTGTGGTTCAGATCACTCTAAATTCCTGACCCAGAGGTTATCTTTGTGTAAACTGTAGGTTTTCTGCTTGAATTATCTGAAAGACTGCTTAGACTTTGGGGGTTTGCTGGGGTAAGGCTTGCGGAAGGGAGCTCCATTTGCTGATCATGGGTAAGGGCAACATTTTTTTGTTTGTGGACAATGAAAATGGCCACAGAGAAAGCTGATCCTTCGCATCCAGATCAATTTAGGAGCAAATGACAAGGTTGTTGCCACCGTACTGGCCACAGAGGTCCAGGTGGCATCATTCAGGTGACAGACATGGCTTCAAACACCTGCCCATATCCAGCAGGGAATTTACAAGCTCTTATTTTTTGGTCCTATTACCCTACTTGTTTTTTTTTCCAGTAGTTTGATGGCAGGAAATTGGAGCTCCATTCTCTTCAGCCACACTCAGCTGTATCACAGCAGCAGGAGCCCTAGACAGGGCAAGAACATGTGGAGCAGTTGAAGGGCTGCAGTGGGGCCAGCTGCCTGTGGCAGAGTCCTTGTTCTCACAGCAGAGTTGTTTGATGAATCATATGGAAAGACAAACCCCTTTAAACCTTTCTAAGGATTCAGATAAACCTCTTATGTTCCCATCAGGAACGTTTGACATGTTCCTCTGGATTATGTGTTTAAGTCAACATTTTCTATCTTCATTTTCCATTCCTGCGTCTTGCTGCTGGTTCACCATCCATCCTCAGGCTAACTTGCTACTGAGACCCCTCAGTTTCCTTTCCCAAGTGTCCACGACAAGCCCTTCCCCTGCTCCTGGAAAGCCTAAGCCTGCTTAGAGAGCTGTTGCTAAAGTTGTCCTGGTACCTGATCACTGCCCAAGGCATGTTTGTAGCCAGTTCCCAGCAGTTATTATACCACTACCACTCCCTCCCGCCTCAATTTCAGGTGGAAGTAGCAGACATTAACAGCATTTTTGCTGGGACTTCATGGTGTTCAAAATCAGAACTTTCTTTTGTTAAGGCATGCCAGCCAAGGTTTTAAAAGATCAGAAGTTATAATCTGGCACTTTAATCATATGATAATGTTTTTCTTCAGTTTTGACATGGATGTTGTTTTGTGGTAATTAACTGAAGGGGAATTGGGCATGATTTCAGTCACACAAAAGTGATCTTCAGAAATGAGTACATATCCCTTTTGCTCCTAAATCACATAGCTCAATATACTGAGAAAAATTCACAACCACCATTACAGCTTCTTACCAGTAAGAAAGCCCTTTACTAGCAACTTTGACATTTTATTAGCTGCAGAGATACTAGTAAAAAAAGCTAGGGAGTATTTTTTTAATTGGATTTTGTTATTCTCTTAAATGGAGAGGAGAGGGAGAGGAGAGGGAGAGGAGAGGGGAGGGAGAGGGGAGGGAGAGGAGAGGGAGAGGGAGAAGAGAGGGAGAAGAAAGAGAGAGGAGGGATTTATTTCTCCCTCAGACTAAAACCAGACTATCAGATATGGATATTCTTCTGTGCCATATACTGCAGCCTAGACACTGTGCAGAGAAAGATGCTCCTGTGGCCTGACCCCACCAGCAGCCCTGAGCTTGACTCCATCGACAGCTCTGACCCTGCAAAATGATTTCCATCCCTTTGAGAGACAGACTTTTTTTGCCTCGTATATGATGTAAAATCAGTTTCATAATACAAGCAAAATCTATCATAATCTCTTCATGCTCGGTGCTTATTTCAGAGCCAGCTGCAGCTGTCACAGCCTAATACTCTCCGCTTAGGGTCCGTGTGTGTACAGCTGGCTCTGGCCCTCGCACCTGCCCTTGGCCCTCAGAAGTGAGCCGGGATCCCCCTGTTTGGTCTGGGCCCTGGGACTTGACTGCTGGTTTTATTTTGAAACCCCCCATTAAAAATGTACGGAGAGGAGGGTGCTCTGTTCAGAGACAGCCTGGTTGGATTATTTGGGCTTAGAGAGCAAAGTGTCAGGTTTGTGTTTAATGAATATCTCCATCAATCATCCCAGCTGCCCGTGGAATAATTACCTTGCAGAGCCCACAGTGGCAGGTAAAGCACTTGGCTCGGACACAGAGCAGGCTTTATTAGAAACACTGCTGAAATACTCACCATTATTATCATTTGCCTTCAATTACGTTCATGGTTGGTGCTTTGCAATAGATGGCTATTTATTCCTTCTCAGGGGCTGCTTCAGCAGGGACCTTACATTCCTGTGGTGTCACAGGCCGGGGATGCTCACCCCAACCTTTGAGGCATATAAATAAAACTTACTAGAGTTGTAAATTGTCTCCCCAGTTGCCACCATATTTGGTGACGTGCAAACCAAAAGCATTTCATTCAGGTCCTTCCAGTGACTCAGCTGTGCTGACTTGGACTCTCTCCTGCTCTTGTACCCACGGGAGTATGTAACTAGCTCTGAGAGATTCAAGGGCTGAAGAGGAGACAAGCTGGGCTGATTTTGTAAAGCTAATGGTTAGAAGAAAACAAACTCATTCTGTATGTAAGGTCCAGTGCCTGCAGTTATCTCAGCACTGAATTTGGCCCCTTTCACTTCTGCCCTTGCTGGCCTTTATCCCTAAGCATCAGCAGGATGAAATGCCCAAGCTATGGGCTTTAAAGGACTTTAAAATTTGGTTTACAAGCTCTATAAAACTAGAAATTCTCCCTTCCCACTGCAGAATTACCTTGTAAAACATGTCCTGTATTGTTTCAGTCTGAAGTGTCAGGCAGCAAAAGCAAGGCCGCGTCTGAGTGACAGACAGCAAGCAGTGGAGTGAATACATCTGGTACCGAGCGGAGTGTCTGGCTAGGAGAGGAGAAGAGATGGACGTGGTCAGCAGCAAGAAAAACATTCTCTGCCTTGTGCTATGGGAAAGCCCAAGGGCTAGTCTCACCTTCTGTTTCTCTCTTACTGAGTAATTATTTGCAACATACATTTTGGGCAGTTTGCTGCAGGGTGTGACATCCATAAGCACCTCTGCACATGCTCACATCCTAACTTAGTCTCAGCATCCAGAGCTGCACCGGAGCTGTACCTGGGACCATATGACTTGATGCTTAGCTAAGCACCTGGCACTCTGGAGGACACTGCAGTGACCCTCCACGGCAAAATGCCTGGCACTAACCTGGCACCAGCGCAGTGATCCGCAAAGCACCTTGTCCCATCTCAGGTAGTTCCTGCTGATGATTGTCTGCTAGAGGTCTGCAGAAGTCATGTACTTCATCGTTCTGTCTTTCAATTTGGGCTGCCTTGAATAGCATCAGAAAATGAGCAGCAGCCCCAGCAGATGCACGCAAAACACTTTCACATCTTACACAGGTCTATACTCAGAATTATTTAGTGTCAGGCTGAGCACAATGAGTTATAACTCACCTTTTCACTGGAGCTGGAAAAAATACTCTGGACTTGTTGCCAGTGTCAGCATCATTGCCGATATTTTTAATGCCGAGGGAAAATGTTAGTTGAAGAAGAAAGCAAACAAGGTCCTCCCAACATCAGCTGAAAGACTGCCTGCAAAGGATAGAAAGAAAAAATCTGGATTCTGCTGATGGCCTGTGCCAATCCATCACGTCCAGAAAAAACACTTGAGGACCTGTCAGGATGGCTGGGCTGTGCCAGCACACAGTGCCAATCGGTCAGAGTTGGCAGGGAGGAGCCTGAAGGCATTGTGCCACCTGTGACAGTGGGAGAAGTCAGGCAGCCGAGGCATCTCCAGAGGAAAAAGCCTGAGGGAGCAAACACTGCCTCTGGAAAAAACTGCTGTTCGATTTACTCAGATTACTCTGGGCAATGTACAAATGAGAGCCTGTCACTGGACACAGTTTTAAAGATGTCTCTTAAAATACACTTGTCCCAGCAGTGATGACAGGTAACACAATCTCAGGGGCACTCTGAGAAGAAAAAGAGACAGAAAAAGCTTTGCCAGCACAGATGGCCTGCAGATACCCCCCAGCCCTGTTGTGCCCAATGCTGTGGCCCCTGCGGCTTTTTCTGAGGGTGACAAGCTCTGGCTGTCCTAGTTTTGAAGGTCTCATGTCAGGGCCACATAGTCTTGCAAAGCTCCCATTTTATACCAGCTCAGGTGTCTTCAGCGATCACTGTTCCAACAGCTTCACCCAATGGGACTGAACTCTAGCAGGGGCCAGATCATTTCTGGCTATATAGGAAAGCAAAAATCTTTCTCAAATCCAAAAATCCTTTATGCAGTAATGATAAGATTTTATCCTCCCCATTATGGTGCAGGATGTTTATGGGTGTTTTTTTTGACACAGTACTCAGCTGGCTCTGATCAGTGACTCATGGTGGAAAGGACAGGAAGGGATTCAGGGTCTGTATCTTGTTTTCAAGGCTGGATGCTGCAAGGGGCTCAGGAGCATGGCAAGCGGGGTGAGGGCTTGCGTTCAAGCTCAACTTGACACCACCCCACAGCCTTTCACAGCGGAATGCCCAGTTTTCCAAAGTGCTCGTCACTCTCAGCCTCCTCAGCACTTCCTCACCCTCCAGCTTCTCAGCTCTGATCCCTTCTATCAATGTCTGCCTCCTTCCTTCCCCCAGAAAATATCCTTCTGCTGGTCTCTACCTGGCTGCAGCCTCAGAGACGAATCTGAACCCGAGTAGAGGCAGCATGTTCTTCCGGCAGCAGGCACCTGGCAAGGCTGCATCCCACTGTCCAGCTCCAGCCTGGCTGTGTGTCCACAGGCAGAGGCAGGCATGGGCGGCTGCCTGATGGCTACTGGCCTTTTCGGCTGACTTCTTAAATCTGCAGGGGCAGTGCTAATGTAGCTGCAAAATTTTTTAGATGTTCAAGAGGACAAAGCTGATATGTGATTCCCCTGCTCACCCCTCTGCTAACTTTGGATGCAAACTGTTTACAAACAGCTGTTGTAACATCCCTGAGGTCCAAAGGAAAATACTCTGCTAGAGAGAAAAAGATCTTAGCATGGACTATGTCCAGGAATGTAGTGAATAGAGCCAGGAGCTTGTTCAAATGTTTCCCTTCTAGGCTCTGGGTTAAGAGGGTCTGTGGAGATGAGCAGGTTTATCATTTCTAACAGCTGTGACAGGAGCGGGGCTGCTCTATGGCCTGGTGTGGAGGACAGCTTTGAGGGAGAGTGGCCATCAAGAGGTCCAGCTCCACTGTGAGAACACGCACGGCAGCTGCAGCCACCACTGCCCAGGTGGTTGTTACTTGGCCAAGACCCTGCAGGCTGCAGTGGCATCTCTGCTCCCACCATCAGACCCCCTGGGGGACAAGCATGGCACTTGGTCCCCAGGGTGCCACCAGGAGTTCTGCGACCAGCTCTGCTGGCAGGAAAATGGCCATGCTGTGCTGCCCAAAGGTGCGGCCCCTTGGCTATCAACTGTGCTGCACAGGCATTGAGCGTGCCTGCGCCAGCTCTGTCAAGGGAAAGGGTACTGCCCCCATGCTCCCAATGCCGAGACGCCTAGGAAGGGAAAAGATAGGTTTTCTCTCCCCGTGGAGCATAGAGCAATGCAAAGACAATGTATCCTGCGACCATCAGCACCGTCTCTGCCCAGCTGAGCCTTTGCTGCCTCCACTGGTGGGGCTGGAGGGGCCTTGCACCGATCCCACTCCTGGCTGGTGGCTGCAGTGCTGGGTGAAAGGTCGGCATGGGTGCTGGGACTCAGCCCGCTGCCTCCCTCCTCCCAGCATGTGGCACACTTGCTCCTCAGACTGCCCCATCGTAAGGGTATCATTCCCACTGTATTTGAAAGAGAAACTCTCTTGTCTTCTCATCCCTTTATTCCATGGATCTCTCCTCTCCTTGCCCCACTGCATTCACTTTCCATCAGCAGGATTGGCATGAGGAGCCGCTTTCTCGCCCTGGAGAAAATCATTGCTCAACCACACAGCAGGAGTAAAAAATAGCTTGTGAAAAAGAGGCAATCAGATCCCTCGAGCTAAAGTTAAAATTTCTTTTAAAGAGCCCCCCTTTCTGGAAGCAGTTTCCTGCTTTTCTAATTGGTGTTTCTGAAGGGAGAGAAAGAGGTCCCTGTTCCAGGGGTATTAAGCCCTTTAAAGATGCTTTAACTAACAAAGCAAAGATTAGAGAACACGGATCAGATGTTTTTCCTATCAAAGCCTTTTCTTTTCTTTCTTTTCTTTTTCTTTCCCCACTGTGGATGTTTTGAGTCTCCTCTGGGCCGGGCTTCATTAAGGCTGTTAACTTCGTAGCGCTGATGTCTCTTTGCCCAGCTCACAGTTTGGGTGGCCTGAACTAAAATCTCCCAAAGGGCTCATTACAGGTGGTAGGCAGACAGGGCTGGAGCCTGGGCCACACCACATATCCCTGAGAGAAATGTGTTTCCCTGACCAAAAAGCACAATATTATATTCTTAAAACATTCCAGCCCCGTCTGGGTGTTCTCTGCATGCATTCCTGTACGAGGGATTATTATTGTAGAGAATTTATAAAGTCATTCATTTCTCTGGAAGTGTATGACATGGGTTTTGGTTGAATGGGCCCAGTGCAAACTTAGAGCCATGTGGTGCTATAAAAACACAACAGTAAATAAATCAGCAGGGAGAATTTACACTTCAGCCTTCTGATTGTTTTTACATTCGGAGGCTCAGACTCAGAGCCAGAGTGTAAAATAAATACCTGTAGCGCCGAAAATGCACCGTCACACTCCCGCCTGCTAGCAATCAAACTGGCGAAGCCGAGATACGTGCAAAGCAAGGGTGTTTACAGCGAGCTTGCGGTGACCTTTTTTTCTTTGGCTGTTTCCTATTTTTCTTGGTGATACCTCAGATCTTTATTATGGTATTGTCGGTCCTACTGCTCCTGTGAGTGAAGGTTGCGTCAGGCCTTCAAGGCTTTCAGTGCCTGTTTTTTTTTTCCCGGGGGTTATTTTTATCACATCTCTTTAGAGGAAAAAAAAAGAAGAAATCACTCCAGGCTGAAACTTGCCAGCTCCTAGGTGTTACAAGGAGGAAATCACACTTTTCATCTGTGAAAAACAGGAATGAAAGGAGCTAGGAGATGGACATCCGGGCTCTGCTCTTTCACGGTTATGCTGTTGCACAGGAGCTCAGGATGGGAGAGCCGAGTCCCGGGAAGGAGCCGAATAGGTCAGGGCCCCGCTCAAACCTGGCCTCTCTCCTTTGGTGGGAGCTAAATGGGGATCTCCTCACCACACTGACAAGGTGACCCTGTAATTTAGTGCTCCTCAATCAGAGGAATTTCTACTTCACTTATCCCTGCATAACGTGAGAATGTTCCTGAGCTGCAATTACACCCGCGAAGAGGCAAAGGCTGAAATAATCTTTGATGGCATCAAATTGTTTTTGGAAAACCAAAGCTATTCTGAGATGGGTGGAACTTTCTTATACTGAAGTAAACCTTTTATGGGTACAAAAATGGATCACAAATCCTTCAAGGCAGTAAAACAACCCCTGGATTAACCTGATTCATGGGAGCCCCTCTGCATACCCCAGGTTGCTCCGATTGAGTTCTCCTCTGCTGACCATTGCACAAAACCAGATTTTTGCTTTGCTGCCAAAAAGCACTAGGGTTATTTACCACCTCAGAGCTGGGGCCATTGCCAGTTCCGATGGACCATTTCTTATTAGCAATTAGCATCTATCTCACCACCGATATGTCCTCCAGGACCGATCTGTAAGAATGTCGGATTTTACCTGTCAGGCTGAAATCACCTCTTCCCACTCAAAACAGATGCGGGGAACGTGTGTCAGCATTGGGGTGACTCTGGGTGACCTTTGGGAGCGCAATACTTGTGTAACCCCCTGGCTGCCTCTGTCCCACATCAAGGGACCCTGGGGCAGTCCCCCTCAGGGACAGTAGCAGTGGCTTTGCCGAGCTTTCTTGCTCTAAGAGCCTACTGTGCTTTTTGCACACTAAACAAAATAATGCTGCCGGTGAAGGTATCCGAGAGCGTAAGAGAATGTGGAATTTGGCTCAGTTGAAGGAATATATTACTAGCATTTGCATTTTCCGTATTTTCTTAGTAAAACAAATCTCTGGTCCAATAAAAGGATGAGAATTAAGATAATGTGGCTCCACACCATTGGTTAAAAGAAGTTGTTGCACACAGAGACCCATCAGCTCCCTGGTGCACGCAAGACTGAGTGGGCCACCTCTTTGGGAAGGTCAAGACCTTGACAACTCTATTTTGGTGGCTGAGATCAGATTTAAGCCTGCAATTTAAATGCACATACAAAGATGTGACCCTAAGCTGTCTGCAAGAGGGCTTGTCCCCCACCATCGTGCTGATGTTGTGGCTTTTAGTCTCTCTGAAGGTTTAGAAACTCCAAAAACTGGAAGCACATCAATCTCTTTGAGTGTATTATACAAGCCAGATTCCTGTTATCTTTAATAAGGGATTATTTTTGTTAGCCAGGCAGTAAAGTTATCGGATAGAAAAATGGAAGCATTTTCCTCTGTTAGGTCCCAGAACGCCACCCTCCAGGAACAGCTCCCCCCTCTTCCAAGCCCCATCCCTGAGATCGTCCTCCACTGTGCACACACTTTTCATGGGTGAGGAAGATTTTGTTGAGTTTTTGGGTAATGGATCCTCTATGCTCACTTGCTCTCTGTTTGGATTGTGAAGGAGCCTTTCTAGCAAAGCAGTGTTCAGTGGTGGTCTCCAGGAAAAGGCATTTCTTCCATTAAAAACAATAAAAGGCCCAATGTTTTACAGACAGATGTCCATCAACAGCTGGCGCTGGAGTGGGAAGAGAACACCGGATCTTCTCCATCGTCACAGTGCTGGGGCTCTGCGTAGCCACGTGTTTATTTAACAAACTTCATTATTAAACTGGACCTTGGGTTGTGAGTGGAAGCTCAAGCTCCTGAAAAGCCACACAGACACTTTCATGGTTTATAAAGACCTACTTGAGAAACCCTGCACTTCACCAGGGCTGAAGGGAAGGAAAAGGGCAAAGTCTGTATTTCACCAGCTTTCATTAACTTGAGCCATTGACTCAGCTTGTCTTTGGCTCAGATATCTTTGGACTTGGTCTCATTTTCAAGCTTAGCTGTATCAAAATCAGGTAGTTGGGACAGTGTGCTCTCTGAGGAGCACAAGCACCTAGATAGGTGGAGCCCGCTATCCCTGTCTCAAACCAAGCTCTCACTGCAGGCAGTGCTTTGGGCAGAGATGGCCCCTTACCCAGCCTTGCAAATCCCACTCACACTTTGTTTTGAACCCTTCTCTATCCCACCGCTCCCTCTCCAGCCAGGCACTGGTTCAAGCTAAGCTCTTGGAGCTCCCAGCACATGGGCAAGCCCTCGGCAGCACTGCCTCCTGCCGCCAGGTACCTGGACTCGGGCGGCTGTGTGCCACGAATACGTCAGTCCTCTCTGCACAGCAGCTGCCCCCTAACTTTGTCACAGCAGCTGTTTCCCAGGACACGGCAACACTTCCAGCTAGGAAGGGAACATTTTATCCAGCTGAGACTGGCCAGCAGTTTAAATGGGGAAATGTAATTACCCACACTTAAACTTGGCCTTGAGATGGCATCTGATGTCTCTGTTTGCAGTGAGCACTCGTCGTGCTCCATGTCAGCCCTTCCTCACTGGGACACCTTGCCTGCCCATTGGAGGCAGTGTAAGAACTTGAGATGAAAAGTCCTGTGTCCAAAGATCCCCTGATAATTCAAGGCAGAAGAAGTTAAAGCAAGTGAATACCTGCCAGATGCCTGCTGAACTCGCTAAGCCAAAGACCTGCCCTCGGCGACAGCAGCACCCGGCCCAGCCTACCACCCTCACCAGGGCAGGCTGTTCTTCCAGGAATTTGACACTTTGACTTGATAGCATCGGTTTAGCCACCTGCTAAAGCCACACTCACTCCACAAACTGGGCAAGGCAGGCTGATACCCAGGCTGCTGCGAGGACCTGGAGGCACTTTGTGATGACCATGTGCCTGGGACAAAAGATTTGCAAGGAGGCAGATTTTCAGTAAAGGAGCCCAATGCTGACTCAGTAGCCAGGCCAAAGGGGAAGTTTGTACAAGCCTTTGGGCACGGAGTAACCGTACCGAAAAGCTGACCTGCGCCAAGATCTCCCTCTGTGCGCGCTAAAAGCTGAGCATGTTTTCCTGCCTCCGCTCGCTCCTTGCCTCTTCTGGCACAGCGCTTCGCCTCACACCAGACAAAACTCTTGTAGGTTTGTCGGAGCGTGAAATACGGTGGAAATTGCTAAAACCTGGCATTGAAATGGAAGTGTTCTCAGCAGAGTAGCACAGTTTCTGCAGACTGTTTTGCAATGGCTGCATACTTTGATTGTTTCAAAGAGATTTTAAGTTTAATTTTTTTTCTACTTAGCCAATTTATTCCTTTTCCATGTTTTCAAGTCTCAAATCACTACAGCACAACCCAACCACTGGGCTGAAAATGTGATATTCCCAAAGCTGTTATGTAGTCCTAGGTACTTTGGACTCTACTCCTGACAAAAGTAACAAAAACAAACACTCGGAACAGATATGCAATTTTAACTAGGAGCAAATCTAAGTTTTAGCATCATAAACAGAATAATCATTATTTATACTTAACTAACCATGTTTCAGTGAAACCTGTAAGTTTCTGTTGTGTGATCACTAAGGTTGTCATTTCAGGTTGGCCCCAATATGCTTGTGCTAAAGAAAGCAAATGGAAAATAAGAAATTCAGGCTCCAGTGGTTCACCAAGGCAGGATAATTCAGCATTGGATACAAAGGTTGTATTTACTCACTCTGAGCCTGAAGTTAATCCTATTCCATACTTCAGCTGCTGTACTGGAAAGTTTGCACTGGACAATTCACTTTATTGGATTAATTTTGTGCACGAAGAGCCACCAGTGAGCCTCATTCTTGGGAATTTCCATTATTCAGCACTAGACCTGTTCTGCAATTTCTTACAATCCCATATTTCTCTTTATGTAGTTTTATTCTTGATGAACAGCCCTCAGAATATAACTTGGTCTGTTAAGCAGCAGGCACTTGGCACTGTTTCATGCCCTATAGGTTCTTTCTGCCGGCAGCAGAGACTTGGAGAGCTGCTCGGAAGAGATGGGACTGTTAACAAGATATGCTGCAGCACCAAGCAGGACAGCCTTGCAGGGAAAGGAGCTTCCCAGTAGCAAAAGGCTGAAAACAGACATGGGATCTGGCACCAGCAACGCACAAACTACTTCCCATCAGCTGAGCTGCTGGAGCTGCTTTTCACACTTCTACCTGCACCGGGAGGTAATGCTCTTCAGCTGGAGCCTGAAGAAGTGCAGCTTCTTGGCTGGCATTTCCAGAACTGCCTTAATAGCATAAATCCCACCATGAGGCAGTGAGACTCAAGATGGTATTTTCAAGAGAGTGCAAGTATTTTGGCAGCCTGCATCACATCTGCAGAAATGTGTAAGGGAATGGGAGTATTTAATGCAGATAGTGCCTAGTGAAACTAATAACCCAGTCAAGAGGTCAGGATGAGTATTGCTCAGATTTATTCATCTTTACTGCTCTTTGTTCTCTCTCCGTCACTGACCAGTGTCTGGAGACCTCCAGATAGCAAACCTGGAGGTACTCGGCAAACATGCACTTAACTACTTTCTCACCTTTGAAAATGGGACTCCGTCTCCTAAATCACCATGATCCCATTGGGAAATTACCCATCACGTGTAACAAGAAGAACCCCTGTGTCTGGAAATCAATGTAGCCTTGCTGACTCTTGACAGCTTCAGCAACCTTCGTCAGCTGTCCCACATCATCAGCATTTAATTATCATCATTTCTGCTGTAAAGTATTTCACGTCACGCTGGACACATGGATCTAAGTGAGTTTATCACTGCATGCTCTCTACACACCGTTTTCTCTCCTGTTTCAAGAGATCTTGCTGTACCTCTAAGAAACTCCACCACAGAGAGCCTTGCGGTGTCCGTCCCTCCTGCGAGGTGGGTTTGCAGCTTACCCCAGAGGCTGAGCTGTTAATGGGGAAATCGCTTGGGCTTGGCCTCTTGGCAGACTCACATTTCCATCAGCAGACACAAGCTGCTGCGGGCTCCCCAAAGCTTCAGGCAGATTTTCCATGTGCTGCTCAGCTCTCACATAGCAGAGTGATGCCACACAGGGGTGCTAAAACTTCTTCTATAGAACATCATCTTGCAAACCCCGTTGTTCGGCTACGGGAACCTGTCCCTCTGGCTGGAGGGCAGAGCCGGCAAAGCCACTCCTGAGAGACTGCCCCTGACCACCCAGGGGCTTGCCTTAACCTCCGTTCTGCAAAATGATCTGATACGTCTTAGACCACAAAAGTAGAAATAAGATGATTAGTGGGGAGGAGTGGGATGAAGTGGGCTTAAAAGGGATGAAAAGGAATTTTCTGTTTATAGAGAGATACGATATTTTTTTGAAAGAAATGCACACTGTCTCTGGCTTGCTTTTCTCATGAAGCTGAGGTTGTCTGATGGTTTAGAGATTTCTTTACATAAAAAATAAGACAGTCAAACTATTGGCTGAATAAATGCATGTCTTCTGCAGTTATTTCAGAGGACGAACTCAAGCCGGACAGGATTTTCCTAACTTAGAACATTAATAATCCAACAGCAAGTGCTCAGGGATATTTTACCTGGATCCCTCACTACACAGGGCTGCATACTGCCTTAACTTAAAGGGTGAATTCTTTTCCTCACAGCTATCACCAGTTCGGGGACCATGTCACCCACTGCGATGCTCCTGCTTGCTGCCAGGGAAGGATCAATGTGTTTTCCCAGCAGCAAGGAGTGACACTGTGGCCATCCCAGCGCCAGGGTCCCAGCCTCCAGCCTTGCTGGCTGGCCCCAGAGGCCACTCGGCAGCTGGCCACTGCCCGAGCCGTAACACGAGCCCAGGCAATGGCTACAATCGTAGACAAATAGTAATAAATAAGCAGCAAAGCACTGTGACTTGACAAGCCTTGGGCATCCCTGGGGATTTGTAATGGGATATGGAGGTTTTCACCTCCTGGTCTCTGGTTCACATTTCAAATCCAGCCCCGCTCCGAAGTGACCAAAGGTCATTGCCAGGCTCAGTCGCCCGTGTGAAGACATAAATGGCCTCATTTCTCTAATTCCTCAAGCGAGGCTGAGGGGGGGACTGGATTTGTTTGAGTTTTCTGAACCTGGTGGAAGAGCCTGACAGCAAGGCTATCTGTGCGCCTCTCTGTCCGGTCCCCGTCCCGGCCGTGTCAGTGCCCAGACACCTACCTGGCAGCTCCCAGGCTCTGTGCCTGGCCCCAGCCCATGAAGCACAGCGGGGGCTGGCTTTGCTCTGACTGAATCCTGTGCATTTTACTTTTTCCATCTGTAAAGCTAAGCAGGAGTGTGTATTTTTGGTGTGTCTTCTATGCAGGGCCTGGGAGATTTGCAGAGTTTGCTGCAAGTGTGAAACTCCTCCATTTAATCACAGATCCTCAGCCTGTCCCCAGAGCTTGGTCCTGGTCCGTGTGGCCTGAATGTCACAGGAGGGCAGTAAAGGAGTCCTTCTAACCAAAGCCTGCATAAAAGGCAATGGTACCAGCGCGGCCTCCCTCACCAGCTGCCCACTGGCCCATGAACACTCATGGGGAGCCTGGGCACGGTCAGGATGCCACAGATCATGCTGGCGTTGATTTCTTTAGTGGCATCTCTCTTTCCCGCAAGCACTAGGCTGTAGCTGGGACCAGAGGAAGAGCATTTATGACCCCTGCTTTTCCCCTGTTTCACTCTGCAGGCAGGGAGGTAACCAGGGCTGGAGTGTCCCTCAGGGTCCATTGCAGGACCACAGTGCTGGCGTTCACATCTTGCACCAGAACTTTGCAGTGGCCCCTCCAGCCCAGGCATTTCTCATACCATTCAGTGGGGTATAGGGCTCTTTTTCCCTTCATGGTGATCACCAGAGCAGCTCGGGATTGACAGGCAGACCTGCATAGGTTTGCAGATTGCCCTAGATTCTCAGGCATGGAGGTGTTTTATAAATATCTCCTATTATTACAGTGCTCTATTAATAACCGCCTTGGGGAACAATGGGAGCACGCAACAGCTTTGGTCATCTGATGCCAACCAGCCGACCTTCTGCAGAGCCATGGGACATTCCCAGAAAGGTATCTATTTGGGGAAGCATAGCATTTACACACAAGCCCAGGGGATGCACGGGGCCCTGGAAGAGGCTGGGCCATGGTGCTTGCTCCTGGTGATGCACTGCCTGGGAGCGTGGATGCTCCTCACCATCCTAGACCCTCCCCACATCCAACATGAGGATGTAGCGGGTCCCAGCCTGTATGCAGACCACTTCTCACCCCACTGCGAGGGATGCACCAAGGCTGCAACCCTGAGAATCAGGTCCTGCTTTTCCTCTTCCTCCAGCTGTGCCAGACAGGCAGGGCAGGAATGTGAGTTGTGGTAAACACAGTTCTGCCCACTCTTGTGGTTGCAGGTCTTGCAAAATTCGATGAACGTTCCTGGGGACATCTCCTGCACATTGTCACAGCCATTGACATGGGTGGTGCAGGATGAGGCAGCTTTTGGGCAGTCTTGATGTTCAATCCAAAGGCATTTTGAGGGTGAGACAGGAAGTTAAAGAGGCTGATGGAGTGACCTAGCACATGTCCTTCTGCAAGCCGATACTTTGCACACAGGCCAGGAACAGAGAGCTCCTTGGGGGATCCCCTGACAGCCACTGCTGCTGCACATGCCCCCGGACATCCCTCCTCACATGCTGGGGACACAGCAGTAGGGCTCAGCAAAGGAAGAGGAGGAAAATGAAAGGAGGTAACCCAGCCCTCATTTCCCCACGAGGGGCATGAGGGAGCCCTGCTCCTGCCGAGTGTTACGGTCCCTGCTTGGGATCCTGCCAGGTTCACCAGGGAAAATGGTACTGGGTTTTTTCACATTGTTCCTGATGGCTGGGCACTTCCTGAGCCTTTCCAGCATCGTGGGGAAGCGGAGCGAGAGGAAAACGGAACCTTTTTTTTATTTTCCTTCCTTTCGCAATTTCTCTGCGATCACAAAAAGCCATATTGCAGCTAATTTTCCTGCCTCCGTTCACACAGGCATTTTGCAAAGGCACAGGAATTCCTCTATGAGGGACGTGGGCTCTTCTGATGCCCTGTGTCCAGCACCATGCCTCCCCGTACTCCCCAAGCCACTGACTTATCAGCTTCCTGCACTCAGGATCTTGGGGCGCAGCATCAAGCCCTGCATCCCACCCCCTGCCCTGGCCTGTGGAGCAGAAGCAGAGGCAAGCACAGATCCAAGACCTCTGCGGGGGCAGAGGTGGGAATGCAGAGAGGCAATGCAGGGCTGTAACTTGTCAGCCCCAGAACATCGGGAAGGACTGATGTCCCTGTGGGGTCAAGAGAACTAGCATAACTCACCAGATGCCACAGGGAGATATACTGAGATATATATATATATGAACTGCAGATATACTGATCTCACGCACTATGCACTGATGTACCAGCTAAGGAGACGGGTCTAAAAATGTGAAGGGAAATAAAAGTTGCGGAGTTTTGTGCTCTCTGTTCATGACCGGGTCACTCAGCAGACATATAAAGAAGTTGCAGAGCTAAGCAGGTACCCAGGGGAACTTTCTGTGTGATATGAGGATGAAAAATCTTTCAGTTCATCACTTCTGGAAAAACAGAGGTTTTACCTGACCTGAATGTTTCCAGGGCTCCAACAGGAGTGCAGCCCTGTCCTCAGTGCAGGCAGGATGCAGCAGAAATGCTCTTGCTCGTGAAAGAGTGTGTGTGGCCACATTGGTTCCCTGTTGCAGTTTGCCAGTGAGGGAAAGCCGGTGACCCCTAGGGTGTTTCAGCAGGGTCTGGGCTGGGAACAGGCTTTCTCCTTGCCCCAAGCCCTGAGCCAAGCAAGGGGACCCAGCTCTGAGCATCCACCACTCCCTAATTCCTCCCCAGTTCAGCTTTCACTTTCTTTCCCTTAGTAAGGACATTCTTTTTCTCTTTACCAACTGCAAAGCTGAGGAAATCTAATGCCAGTATTAGGAAAAATACTTTTCAAATTATCCTTTAGTTCCAACAGCTTAATGTCCTTACACATGCTTAGTGTGGAGTTTCAGCCTCATCTGTCTGCAGCAGGACAGCCTGCCCCCGACTGGGAGCAGCAGGACCCCTTTCATGTCAATGTGCGGGTCCCCTGGCCAGCTGCAGGGAGGAGAGGCCACGTGGACCATCGAGCCCTCCCGGGAGGAGACTCTCAAAAATGGCTGAGCACTAATGACTGGCTAGATTTTTAAGGTTATATCCATCCATACTGGAAAAGATACAGCGGGTAGAGTGATCCTTCTTTCATTGTGAGTGATGCTGAGGGTTTCTGCAGCCCCTGTGCTCTCATGTTGGCTCTGAGAGCAGTACCTGGTGCCCATGACTTCAGCATGGGCATGGCCATGCTTCATACTCTGTGTTTGTACAGCACTGAGAAGAGGAAAGGACTAAACCGTGGCATGAGCCCGGGGATTTCATGTTTGCCTGGCTGGAGGTTCTGCCATTGTCCTCTCAAGGTGTGGATGTGAGTTATGTGTCAGATGAGCAGAGTTGTCTTCCCGATGACATCCAGAGGGTCTGTACAGGCACAGACGGTCCTCTCAGAGTATAATAGGAGCAAGGGAGCAAGGTAGTCTGCTGTAGAGCCCTTCCTACCTCCTCACACCACTTGGAGCCCAGACAAAAGCAGCTGTAAGACAGTGGGGATGGCTGGCAGCTTGTCAGGTGCTTTTCCAGTTGCAGTGGTTAGAGCCTGCACCCTTGAGCCCGCACCGCCCCACCCATGCAGCTCCTCTGCGTCGCACAGCCATCCCGCCTGCCTTACCCAGGATTTTCTGGGTGAGGGAACACGTCACCCCATCTCTGCTCCCCTTCCTGCCTGCTCCTGCTCCACAAATAAGCAGGGAGGTGCTGACAGCTGCCAGGTTTGGCCAGAAGACTTTTGACAGAAAATTGAAGCCCCCGCTGCAAGAAGGGTGAGCTGGGGGGGCTGTGTGCTTGCAGGGCAGCCAGGAGTGAGGCCGGGCTGAGGAGACTGCATTTTTAAAGGAAATTCAAATACCAGCTTGATGCTCACCTGAGCAGGGAGAGCTGTGAAAGTCCAACCCAACATTTAATTTCCTTTTCTTTCTTTTTTTTTTTTCCTTGAAGTAACTCATACATAACATCTGGCATTCATCTCTCCTTTCCTTCACGTGCACAGCAGAAACCCTGGTGTGAGTCATGTCCATTTAAATATGGAAGCACATCATAAAACCTAATGGAGAGTCCAAGAGGTGAGCTTTTATGTGGTTAAAACTCATAGAGAGGTCAAGATTGTTTGGTTTAAACATGGGGGGTCATTCTGCTCATGAAGGTGGTCCTCTAAACCTTTAGAAAGGCTTGTTTGCTCAGGGCGAGAGCTCAGCTCGGCACCCCGTGGTTTTACTGTCTGGCTCCCGCCGTCACTGTGCGAGCTGCGGGGAAAGGCTGCGTCACCACAGCGCTGCCCGTTGCCAACAGAGGGGAAAGAGGGGCACGGGCAGCATCTCGCAGCTGAGGAGCCCATGGCCTTAAGGAGAGGTCCCTGGCCAGCAGCAGAAGTGGGAACTGGGGAACTGTGCCGACAGTGGGGCTCTGGGCTTGTCACCTCACTCATGGCAAGAGACAGTGATGGTAATGCTGACTGTCACGCAAGACCAAGAGACCTTAGCATTTACCCATTGCCTGTAAAACCTGACATGTTTTATAGGACAGGGAAGAGGAGGCTTGTTAACAATTCATTTCTCCGTGCTAAACTACAGTTTTGTTTTATTAACTCAAATAATTTTTGGTGACCATTTATTACCATTTTATTGGCTAGTTCATTGTGACTCAGCACACAATAAAGCTAAGCTTCTGGTTGGGGCTGGCATAAAACTGCCGTTTGATCTCCAAATTCTTTTGCCTGATGTACATTATCTTGAGCTAAAACCAGGCATCTTCAGCCTGTCCACAGTCAGACGCTCCCCACCTGTCCCCACCTGTCATTCCAGGGACTATCCCAGTCATGGGCATGAGTGGATCCCAGCCTGGAGAAGCAAGGGCAGGGTTTGCCCCTCTCCTGCTGTAATAGACCAGCTCAAAGCTTTAGGCTCCTCCTTGCTGATCCCCTGGGCAGGGATAATTTTTGACTGTAAGCAAACAAGTCAGTCAGGGTTACTAACCCTGGATTTTATCGATGTGGATGATCAGTGTAGCCAAGATCACATCTGACTCTCTCTTCAGCACAATCTTGGCTGTGGCAGGCACCAAAGTCAATCCATCCTGTCCTCAGACACCTGCTCTGACCAGAGGCTGCAGATTTAGGATGCAATTAAAATAATGACAGCCAGGGGCAAAGTCTCTAACAGCTTAGAGGCATTAAGCACTTAGGGTCTGCTCTGTGGTCCTCCCTCCAGCCTTGTTTTCATTACCATAACAACATCTCTATTTACTCCTGGTGTCCCTGGTTATCTAATGCTATTGTGCAGAGTGTCTTGACTAATACAAGCCCTTCCTCAGCTGTCTTTCGGATTTTCCACTATTTAATCCCCAGTTGTCAAGTTGGCCCTCGGTTGGGTGATGGTAGCCTGCACAGTCACCTCCGAAAGTGAAGGAGGAGGTGGCAGCCAGTGCTTGAGACTCTTCTGCTGCCTCTGGGCTCAGCCTCAGTATCATGTGGCCACGAGGGTCAGCACAGTTGAGTTTTGGTGTGAGATCAGCCTTCTAACAGAATCAAGGAGCAATGACTGGTCCTCATTGTGATGGGGAACCTCCAAGGTAACCAACTGGCATATCCCACTCCTGACCCCAAAGTTTGGGGTCTGATCAGCAGGGCACTTACTCCAGGGATCCTAAGGATGCTCTTCGCACCTCCTGCTCCTTTCCTGCAAACCCAAGGGACAAATGATACCCTCACCTCACAGCGACCTGCTCTCGTGTTTGTCCATCACCCACCTGGCTGCTCTCAGGGAGAGCAAAGTGAAGCTGGGTTTCTGCACTCTGGCTAATCTGTGGTTTCTCCTCTGCTGAAGACATTTAAGTGCTTAGGAGAAGGTGCGATTTCATTTAACGTCGCTCTGTCCTGTCTCTAGCTGCTTCCTGCCAAGAAACTGTCAGTTCTAGCCAAGCTTCCCGTTTGCTTGTTCTTTGCCATACCGTGAAGTCTGGGCTCAGTTTGTAGCTCCTATAACTGCAGGAAAACAAATCCATCCTGCCCTTGCAGCCCAGGGCTGTGCTTGAACTTCTTTGGGCCCTGAGGTTGCTCCTCCACTACTCATTCTCTGCTTGCTGGCAAAAGTCAGAGAAAATGAGACCTCATGCTAATAAGCAATCCAGGTCAAGGTCTTGTTTGAACACAGCCAAAAATGGCCCCTGTCCAGCCTTGCAGACTTTTTACTTGCCAAAGACAGAAGTGGAGAAGTGGAGGAGTCTGTCAATGCAGGCTGCTTTTAGACCCAGATTTGTGCAGAAGGGAGAGAGGCAACAGGAAGCTGACACCGACCCTGCGTTGGTCTAGCTTCTCAGCAGGGCACAACAACAGAATTTGTCTTGTTCCCTCAGCCCCGTTCCCCTGTCACTGTCTCCCCTGCTCTTTTGTCATTTTCAGGTACGAGGTCTGCTAGTCCTTCCAAGGGGTTTCCGTGCAGGTCTGGCAGAGGCGCTGCCATATGTTTTTCATTTTGATAACTCCCCTATGGTGTCTGTTATCACCCAAGTCTCTATTAAGATTTATTCCTGTTATTGTAGCAGTCATTTTCCCCAGTACATGTGCATTGTATTTGGAGAGAGTCATAACCACTCTCCACATCCAACAGATACTGTAGTCAGAGCGACTCCTGCTTCCATTTACCAGACCTTTCTACTAATATGGGATTTCACCAATAACCACAAGTGCTGTTCGCTCCCCAAGATTTCCTCAATGTCATTTCTTGACTATGCTAGCGTCAAAACACCGACCAGAGCTCCAGTCCCTCACAAAGCAAAAGTTTTGCTTGGCTTTGCTTTTCAGCTACTTTCCTGTTCAAAGCAGTGAAATACTTCTGCTCCTGATACAGCGGTATGCAGACCTGGGGTGGACAATGGCCAGTGTGAGAGGGACAAAAGGCTGGTTTCCCTCTCTCATAGAATTTGATGAGAGTGAGTTGGGAAGGTGATGGAACCTGCTGGACCTGATGTATGGATTTAAGGAGAGACCAAGGTGCCTTGCATGTGGCTGCATGCAGCCAGGAGGAGTCTGGCTTTGCTGGCATCTGTTTGGTGGAGCCCCCTTATAGCTCTGCCTTTTGGCAGGAGTGTGTGAAAGAGATGTCCCCCCTCCCCAAGGGCTGGCAGCAACCCTGGCCCTGTGGCTGCTTTGCTCTGGTCCCTATCACAGGCAGCAGCGCAACCTGGGCTCCCTAAGTGAGGCAGCCTGCTCGCAACATTCACAGACCCTTCCAATTTGCCCCTCTTTCATCCCGTAGCAGTTTGGTCAGCTCGTACGGAAGAAAGGAGCTCCAAATGCTTTCCGGGCCTAATAATATCCATCAAAGCGTTTCCAGGGCTGAGGCAAGGATATACACTGCGGCACGCAGAGCAGGAAATGGGCTCGGGCTTTCCAAAGCTGCCTCTTCCAGCCAGAGCAAACCACAAGATCACGGGAGGACAAGAGCACTGCACTCGTGGCTTTGTTTGCCCCAGAAGGAATTGATTTGATGAGAAAGGAAATTGGCTTTCTTTAATCTGTCCTTGTGCTAATTCCGCAGAGGAAGGCGTGAGCATTGGCAGTTCCCGAAACTGAACCACCCCTCAGTGCCAGCCGGTTCGTGCTATTTGCAGGGATGGCGGCGTTTCCCAGGCTGTGGCCCATGGGAAGAGCCCAGGGACCGCAGTGAACCATGCGTGATGGAGGCAGAGAGTCCTCACCTACAGGGTCAGTGGCGGTCAGGGCCCCCACACAGCCAGTGGCCAGCACAGCTTAGGCCCTGGGTATGTTATGGATCCCCTTCCACATGCATCTTCCTCAGATGATGGAGGTCCCACTACTGTCTTTGCCAGGGCCAAGCTTTCTCCAGCAAAAGCCATGAAGAAGGAAGCAGCTGTGCTCCTTCTAATCTCTGGGGAGTCTGACTCTGTGCCTTCACAACTCTTTTCCAAATCCTGTCTCTGAGCCCAGTAGAACAAGAAAGAGGGTGTTTCTCATGCATATGCCGCATGTGTGAGGACATATTAGATTCAAAAACCCTTTTCCATTAAAAATATTCTTTGAAAGAATCACAAGAAATGTAAAAAATCCACAGGAACATGGCGTCCTGGCCAGTTCAAGGCTGGCATTTCGACTAAAAAGGAGAAATTAATGAGTAGGAAGAACGAAAGCTACCTAAGATGTTGTCAGAGAAGAGCTAGAAATGGTGCAGTTATTTTATACAACAAAACCTAAAAATACAATAAATGAATTATACAGAAACCTAAGCCAAGATTATCCTGGATCCCTTTCAATGCCAAAGAGCTTTCCCAAGGTGACTAAACATCGTCAGTGTTGCTTGTACAGAAGGACATTAAGATGCAACTAGCAAGGGTCTTAAATGTGTTGAGTGACCCTGGGCACCCCACGCTGAACTTCTTTGAGACATTGCAGCAGCAGGAGTGGGAGCACCGAGTCTTGCACAGTGCTGCACTGCTTCATTATCCTTAGTTCAGTAACACACCATTGCCTAAGCAGGGCTTGTGTGGGGATTGAAAAACCTGTTGTAAGAGCTTCCCAGCATTTGGTGAAGTCCCAGCCCCTTCGTTTCCATGAGGTGCCTGTTAAGGGGTGCTGAGACTCTGCAGGCAGGAGCATGCAGGCTGCAAGGCACACCGCACCTGCAGGCAGGGCTGGCCACCCGTCCGGCTGCGTGGCAGTCCCTGGCCATAGTGACTGCCTGCTCCAACAGCCATGAGCTCCAGCAGAGACAACCTGCTTGTCTCCAGTACCCACAGCAAGAAATCTGCCTGGGTTGATGGGGCAGTGGAAGCAGGAGTCAAAGTAATGTCCTGAAATCCTCACATTCCTTGTGCCTGGGGAGGTGGATGTGTTGTCAGTAAAACTGGTGTGGGTTTGCAGACAGGCAGAAGGGACCTCCTGCCTCACCTGCCCTACCACAACACTTAGAAAAGGGACAAGGTGACCCCCAGGGCACAAGGAAATAGCAAGTGAAGCTGAAAAAGTACCCATGGGTCACAAAAGCCACTGAGAACAAGCACATCCAGAAGTAGGTTAAGTGAAAAGAAAGAGAAGGGGAAGGAGGAGGGAAAGGAGGGGAACAAAGTGGCAGAAGCAGCACTGCTTTTTTTGCAGACAAACGTGAGCTCCGGGAAGGGTTCTGAGCTCATCTTCAGGTCTGGTCTCTGCTCTCAGAGACTGCACTCTCCCATATGACTTTAACATGTGTGAGCTGCCCTTGGTGACAGTGCAAAGCCTGCTGCCTCTCAGCTGGACATGTTCCAGAGGGTACAGCTCCAGCACTGATGCAAGAAGAAAAATCTCTGTGATGGAGTTAGCTTTTACGCTGGGTTGGATTTGAAGAAGCAGCTGACGTCAGCTGAAGCGTGCGTTTCTTATGGTGTTTGGGTTAATTTTACAACATGTCCAATGAAATACTCAGCAGCGAAGGGAGAGGATTTATCCCAATCGGAACCCTACAGATTGTGCAGCCTCCCATTAGCATGCTGAGCCCTGTGGTTTACTGTTTCTGTTGATTTTTTTTTGTGCTAATATACCGTGTTGTGTTAGTGATTAATATGTAACATCATCTGCCACACCAAAACCCCATGAAAACCTACGAGCTCCAGAACAAGTGATGTTTACCTATTCTTTGCTGTGACAGTGAACAAGGTAGAAAAAACATGAATGTCGTGTATTTTACCGGCATAACAGAAAAGGGGAAAAATCCTCCCAAGGGAAAAAAAAATGTACAGAAGGGTCTACAGCAGCTGCAGTAGGAAGATGCTTCCCCTTCCCTCTAGCAACTCGGGTGCGAGTGGATGGCTTGAAAACGACTCTCGCTCCGTAGAAAGGATTTCGCAAGAAGCAGCGAGGTGGCTGCTTTCCCTTCGAGTGCAGCGCAGCGGCAGTGTCCTCCTGCGCTCGGCGGGGCTCCTCGCCGAGCTTCCCCAAACTTGTGCTGCGATGAGGAAAGACGCTCCAACCGAGCCATTTTTCGCACCTCGGTGGTGGGGAGGGAGATCCTTCTTTCAAACTAAAAGCACCTCAGCCAGCTGTAGCTGCAGCCCCGTTTCCCTGCGTGTTCGGGGAGCGCCCGTAGCCGGCAAGAACTTCTCCCTCCCCGGCGGGACCGGGATGCGAGCGAGGAGGAAAGAGCAAGGCTGGAAGGGACAGCATTAATGAACATTAATGAGGACAGGAGTGACAAAGAGTGGCTGGTTTTAGAAGCAGCTCCTGCCGTACTCAGAACCAGACGAGCTGGAGTGGGCTCCTGGGGGAGCCCCAGGCAATGACCCCGGCTGCCAAGTCGCCTTGGCCAGGCCACTCTAGAGCTGTGAGCACCGGGGCTGGGCTGGTGTCCCAAAAACTTCACAGCCCCAAATCGTGGGCCACACAGGGCAGCTGCACCGCAGGAGAGGACGGATAGCTCACTGGAGAAGCACGAGCAGTTGGCGGGAGGAGGCGGGGGGGCGAGAAACGAAAAACAAAAAGGAAAACAGAGAGGGAAAGGGAGAAGGAAAATTAAAGAAAACAGAGGGGAAAGAAACCCCACCGGCTGTGTGCTTGGGGAGAACGGCTGACAGTTTTATTTCTGAGAATTTCCCCGTGCGTGATCTCCGCATTGGGATCTGCAGGCAAGTGCCCCCATAAAACTAGTCCGAAATCCCCATGGCAAATATCGTGGGTCCAACGCTGGCAAAGGAGAGCCAGTGGGGCTGCGGGGAGTGCGGTGGGTTCAGGAGACCAGTCCCGCTTCACTGGGCCCTACGGGGTGTCATGTCCAGCCGTGGCCTCCTCACCGTGCCCGTCTGTGGGGTCAGGCAGCCCACGGAGTCCTGCAAGTCCGAGTTTTGTCTGGCGTGTCACTGCCTATTAGGAAGAAAACAACTGTTGTTCAGGAGGATTATGATGGTTATAACAATAATTATTGATTATTGGATGCTTTTTTGCTCAGAGTGTTTGTCTGTGTTCTTTTTATTTCATTCGTTCATTCTTTTCTCTTTTGTTCGTCTCCCTCTCTCTTTTGCCCTTTTTCCTTTCCTTTCCTTTCCTTTCCTTTCCTTTCCTTTCCTTTCCTTTCCTTTCCTTTCCTTTCCTTTCCTT
>VWZK01010647.1:692707-714971 GCA_013396935.1 Baryphthengus martii
GGTTGGTGCTTAATTTCATACCGTGAGATCCTTAAATAAATTGACAAAAAAAACCCCAGTATGATCTTAATTTTAGATAGTCTTCACATTATAAAAGAAACCTCCATCATGCTGCAGAAGAGTAGGGCATGGATTGAACACAGCCAGGTTTACTTGGAAAAATTACTCTAGTAGGGGAACCCAGACGGGAATTTCAGAATACTGCAACAGAAAGAAAACGCGCCTTCTTCCTTAGTCATCGCTTTCTTGGTAGCACACTGGTTGTGCTTAAACATCCAACTCTGTGTCTCAACGTTGCTGTAACATTGTCTAGTATTAATCCAGGCAGTCATGTGCCATGTTTTATGTAAGGATCCATACTTTCACACCACAGACACACAGCCAGAAAAGGAAACACATTGATTTAGTGCTCGGTAATCCACGTTTAATCCCTAGGCCTTTGGTTTACATCACTAACATGGCTCCTGCAGTAGTCAGTGTTCTATCTTTGTTCTTGGCAGGCTGAATTAAAGGAAAGATTTATTAATTTGTAAGTTGGCTTTGTAGATGCATCTGAAATGTGCTAAAAACCAAAGCAGTCCAGAAGCCAGTACTGACTTAACTATAAAAATCTGCTCTTTAAAACTCAAACCTTTGCAACAATCCAAGTCAAGCTGCAGAGAGCAGTTCATTGGCTTACTAAAGGACTGGTATTGTATAGGGCTAAATTTAACAACTGTCTCATTGCAGGCCCTCAGCCTACTTCCTTTTTCACTCATTACTATGAATACAATGAATCTCTTCTTTCCTTGCTCATCTGTATCCAGGACACTAATGCTTTATGGCTCATGTACTGATAAGAGAAAGGGGTTGGAACTAACGGACTCATTTGCAAAAAGTGTTAGAGGGTCAGAGATCACCATTCCTTCCAGTGGTGATAAATATTCCATGTAATTGCTGCACAAATGCTAGTGTTTGGGATTTATTTCTATTAGTTTACGAATGTTGGTTGTTTCCTTCCCTCTCACAGTGCCAAAGACAGTGATTCTTTGGAGGAAGCCTTTTGCAATAATTTAGCTGTCATCGCCTTCACTCCTGGATCCTTTAGGCCAGGTACAGGCTAGCTTTGTTCCTTTCTGGCAGGTGAGATTCCAGAGCTAACTCCAGCAGCTTAAGGTGGCCCTTCACGCACAACCTTCTGGCTAGCGAGTCAGCCGAAAGCTTCAGTGATAACCATGCTCATGTTACAATTGCAAAAAGTTTTAATTATTTTTTTTAAAATTTATTTTTTAATGAGTTGTTAATTCCCTAGATGCACTCAGACAACTATATTTTACAGTCTATAGCAATATAGGCTGTCCTTCCTGTTGGAAATCATTCTACCTTGGGGAAGTCCGGATCAGTTCCTTAAGCAAATAAACTTTTAGAAGACTGTAATTCACATTCAACCTATGGCATTTAGGCTCAACTCAAAATGAAACTAATGTAGTCTGGTTGTTCATGTCAAGGAAATAATAACGTGGGGGGAAAACCAATCCCTTTACTGAGTATTTAAATAAAATGTAGTGATGTAAACTGTTAATGAATTAATTGTTGTACTGTGCAAAAGTATCACATGGTTAGTGCTTTGGGAGGTTAATAAGGCTGGGGTAGGTCTGTTGTCGCAAGCAGCTCTGCAACATGTGCCCTTCCTCTTGAAGTGGTTGAGACTCTTTAGCTCTGTGGCTGCCTGCTAGTAAGGTTAGAGGTGCCGGTCATGCCCTCATTTTCAATTTGTGCTCACATGACTGAGTTTATTTTTATATCTATCTAGTCAGACAAATTTTATCCCCCAGCAAAGGGCAGTAAGTTAGATGTGAGGGCACATAATAATCTCCAAAATATCTTCCAAAAGACCTATTAGTAAATCTAAACACCCCTTGGAGATCTCCACAATTATTTTAGACACCGAGATTGACAGTAAATGACATTTTTCAGAGAAAGGAATATACTAAAGAGTTCCTAACTTTCAGGCTCTGATCTAATAGCACTCCTACTGCTATGAATCCATCACCATTGGGTATTAATCCATTCTTCCTGGAGGGGTGTGTGTGTGTCACTGTGTTGGTATCGGAGTATTTGCGTCCAAAGTTCTTTCCTACAGCACACGTAAGATGCACAGGCCTTTGTTGAAGATACACTTTATGTACTGCTTTGGGACCTGAAGCCTAGAACTGCCTGGAGGTGGCTATGAGCTGGCCCATCAGGCAGCCCCACCAAGAGCAGAGACAGGCTGCACCGGTGCCTTGGAGCCTCACAATGGCCCTGGAAATTAGGTGCTCCCAACTGGCATTCCGAACAAGCGGCATGCTGAGCATGGAGCTGCCTGAAATGCTGGAGACATTTACATCTTAGTCCCTGCTCCAGCCTTGAAACTGGCTTCTCGCTGCTTACAATACTCTCTGGTGCCACAGGTGCCTTTTTCTGTCAAAAGAATGAGCGAACGATTACTTCTTCTCGACCGGGACCAGGCTCAGCCCTTCTCATTTCCTACTGTAATCATTTGCCCAAGATGGGCACGCCCTGGATTTCCTTTCCTTTTTGCTGGATGAGCATTAAACCTACAGCTCAATTCTGTGGAAATTGCCCAACAGTGTAGGCTGCTGTTTGCTGCCATGGAGCAGAGGAATGCTCGCACCCTCCAGGCCACTCCCCCAGGGCCACTGCAGTGCAGCTCACAAGGCCATAGGGAAGGAGGGTGAAAAAGGAACTTTTAAATAGCTGGGGTGCACTGCTGAGAGGGGAGATTGAGTGTGGGATCACAGGGCACGGACTGACTATGTGTCTTGATGGTTAGGGTTGGTTTGGGTTTGAGTTTTTGTTTTGAGTGATAAGCTGTGGAAACCTAAATTTTGCCGAGAAGCTAAGCTTGTTGGGCTCCAGAACTGAGCAGTCCCTTGCCTGTTATACCAGGGGTCCCAAGAAGGTGTTCTGGCCTTGATCAATGCGAAATGATGGTAGCAGTTGTGCCTCTCACCATGCACCTCAGAGCTGAGGCAGGGATAAAGTGCTAATGTGTGTCACAGGACACCTAGAGCTGTCCTTGAGGAGAGATGGCACTGGGTGGTTTGGTTTTTTTTCTACCTTCTAGAGCAGCATCCAGTCACCAGTTTGACAGTGCTTTTTAGGGCATGGGCCTTCATCAGCTCTCACTTCAAGGCTGCTCATTAAAACGGTGCAGTGACCGCACAGGTTAAAGCACAGAGCAGGGCACTCTCATGAGCAGATGGAGACTTGGGCTCTACCACTTATTTAATTTATTTATTTCTAACCCAAGTGGAGAGGAGACTAAAGCCCAAGGGTGTATCCATTGGGTTATGTTCTTTTAAAAACCGATTGTGAAATTGTTCTCGTACAGCAGAAGTATCACGAAATTCTGTTTTAAGAGCACCACTCAAATGGCAGACACCAATCTCAAGGCTCCCTGACAGGCTTCATGTGGTGTAGTGCGAGACGGGCCAGCCAAAAGGAAATCTTTTTGCAGACTCCCTTTGATGGGTTCCTGGACCACAGAGGACAATGTTTTCTGTATTTATTTGTTTGTTTATCTATGATAATTTGGACCTACTTTAAGAAAGAGGAAAAATAATAATAAAAAAAAGGCAAGCAGCAGGTTTGTGGAGAAAGACCCCGTCTCATTCCATAAGGCTGCTGGCTGGAGTCTCCTGTGGCGTGTAGGCAGCTCCTCCTCCGTGTGGGAGGCGGACGATGGGCGGAGATGGAGCACTTACCATCTACACAACTCTCTCTGGTAGATGTAATGAACACCAGCACCTTCCCTTGACTCGGGATCACTCAAAATTAGGCTTTAAATTTCAATTACAATGTGATCCTCCATGTAGCTACCGAATAATAAAGAAATAATCAAAGAAATGCATTATTTAAAGTGTCATCACACTCCAACATGTGTCAGGCCAAGTTTTATTTAGAAAAGCTTGGCAATAGTGTCCTGTTTCTGTGTTTTAATGGAAAGAACATTAGGCTTTGTGCTTAAGACTTAACATTGCAACAGTATTCTTTGCTTGTAAAGCACAGCTGGATAGCAGACCCAGACCTTAATTTGCTTGTTTGTTTTCCCTGAAATAATTTCTAAAGTCTTTTGATGCTGCCGTTCACTACAATGCCGGTGACTTTTTCTTTGACGTCCAGCTCTGTACAGAGGCACAAACAAGTATTTCCAACACGGTATCCACAGTGCAGGGCCTGGACGCAGAATGCTGCCGTTTGTAAAGCTGAGTTCTGGTTTCCAGGCTACCTCCTTTTTAATAAACTGGCCCTTGCTAACTGCTGCAGCGGGACAGTTGTAGGTGCAGCTTTGTGACTGAACACAACAGTGAGATGGCTATGGACAGACTGGTGTACATCCAATATGCTTTAAAAGAATGCAAATGCTGCTTTGTGATTTAAACAAAAAAACATTCATGAATGAATTTCAGCTTCTGTGACCGTAGAGATGACAAGTTAATGGAGCCACTGGCATGGTGTGGATAAGGATTTATCCATGCAAGTCCCCTAAATGTTAATGCAAGTTGTGTAGCTGAATCCCAGACTTGCTATGCTGAAACCTACCCCTAACTCTCCAAGGAGAAGGGTGCTAATTGGATTGCTGAGTTTAAATCCTTCAGTTAGTCAGTCTATGGAAAGGATTTAGCACTGGCTCTGTCAAAGGCTTTACATAGCTTTGCTTTGCAGTAGAGTGCAGGGGAAGATTTCCCCCCCTGTTCTTTCTTGTGATTAATTGTGAGGCTTGAGGTGACAGGAGACATAATGAAATTCATAAATGCCAAAGGCCGTCCCTAGTCACATTCCTGGCTGTTGGTTTAACTTGGAACCTGACAGAAGTGTGAACAAATCAAGGTTGTTCTGATAGCCTTTCAGTTACCAGGAAGAAAAAGTAACTGACAATGAGAAACCACTGGAGGTGGTTTAATGGGTATAAATTTTCACAAAGGTGATATTTTACACTGATTCAGATTCTTGGATACGTAAGTGACTTACTTACTTACAAGCAGATGGATTCTGCCCCCACCGCAGTCTGAGGGATTGTAGTCCTTTTTCACAAAAGAAGATACCGGCATAAGTTATTTAAGCAACTTGCCAAAGACAAGCTGTTGCAAAACCCGTAGCAGGACTCCAAGTGACTTGTTCTGTGTCTTCGTTTGTGACTGGCCTTGCTCTGCTTGTTACGAATTTTAAAAATCCATTTCTGTCTCTGGAAAACAAAATTTGCAGTTTGAACAAGTAGCATGAGTATTAACCTAGGACTCTCACTTCAGCCTGGAAATACATTCTACTACTTCCCCACATCCAGGTTTGAATTACAGTGTAAAGAATTGCTTCACCAGCCCTGCTTTCCCAGTCCATGACAGTGCAGAACTTGTCACGTCTGAGTATATATTGACCAGATACTGATGCGATGATCTTTTGAGCCAGCTGCCAGCAGTCTCTCACTGGGGTTTTTGTGATCTGAGAAGGACACAGAATGGACAGTTGCTGTGTGGTAGTCCAGCACCGCTAAGGGCTTCAGTTTTTTCCATCCAAAGATCCTGATGCGATGATCCCACCCTGCTGTTGCAAAAATCTTCTTGTCTGGACGGATGGCGATATCAGATATGCCAGCGTTGACAAGGCTGTGTGTTTTATAAACCTGTGTGAGAAAGTTATAGATGAGCTCTAATCGTTTAAAACAGAAGAAAAAGGAACTTTTTTTTTTTTTTTAGAAGGTATAGTGTCCACCCATATACAGTGGTATTACACAGCTAGTATGGAGCTTTTCACCCTATGGTGTATGACGCCTTAGTGAGAACAATTACAGAGAGATGGAAAAGGCCTTAAGCCTATCTATCTCCAGCGCCATTTGCTAAAAATAAAAGCATCCCTTGTATGTTTTTAGTTTCTATTGCATTTAAAGCTATTTATATTCTGTCACAAGTGGAGCTGAGTCAAGGTTTTGAGAACTAGACTACACGGCTTTGCTCCTTCTTGCATGACTGCAACTTTCAGAGCTATGGCCATGTATTTTTCCTGCTTTTGCAATATTCTCATGCTGAGACTCTGCGCTGATGTTTAAACTACCTGCTACTTATTTCTACTACTGTGGCCCCTCACAAAAACCCCAATAAGTTGTGGTAGCATTTACCACAGTCTTGAGAAAGGAATGCTTCCAGGACTTAGGTTACAGTGTCAGGAAATCTGTAGTTCTAGCACTCCTTCCCAAGAGATTTTTATTTACACCAAATTCCAAAAAGTGGATTACGACCAAGTTACTGATTTCCATCTTGGAAGCCTTTTGTTACTGTTTAGAGGCTACTGGGGCACAAGTTCCTGAGGGGCACAATTAAATTGGAAGGCATTTAGCTTCCTTCAGGAGGCACTAGGGCCGCACAGAAGTTTTCACTTCATTGACGTGACTTTCCCCTGAAGCAGAGAGGAAAAGCTCCATCTACTACACTTGTGCTTTTCTCTAGTCAGCAGCCTGCCCCTGAAACACACGCCGTATTCGCACCGGAGCGTGTGTGCACGCGCACACGCGTGTTGGAGCAGCCTAGCTTTTGTCACAGTGTGGCAAACACCTTTTGAGGGCTGTTCTTTGTAAGCACAATTGGAAATGTTGTGTTAATGTCACCATCTGCTTAAGAGTGAATTTGTAGCTATCTTGTGCCAAAGCTTAATTCAGTGCATGTTTTAATACGCTGCGTGTTTGCTGTCTTTCTGAGGCGGGAAGGGATTGACAAACGTATTGCAACTGAGTAGCTTTCCTCCTCAAAAAGAATGTGTTCTTTGCAGATAATTTAAACTATAATACTGGATGTAGAAAACTAAAATTCCAGAAATGCTGGTCATTTGGTTTCAGATGCAGTTGAATACATCTTGGAATCTCGCAGGCATGAAGCTATAAGCGATTATTTTGCAACTATATAACAGCTACTCACTCAAACAGTAAGAGATGTGCAATTCGATGAGAAAAAAGGCTAAATGAAACTTGACGTGCTTCTTGCATGCTCCATATATTCCCCTTTTAAACAGGACCCGATGAATGTGTCTACAACCAGTCCAGGACGGAGGACAGCAAGTTTTGCTCAAGCCTTGTGAACAGTAGGAGGCTGTATATGGGCCTCTTTATGGGGCCGCTTCTGTAAACCCTGTGCTTTTTGCTAGTACGTAGGTTCTTCCAAAGTCCCCCGTTACGCTAACGTAGCGTGGCTTCAGTGGGATTTTTGCTGGCGTACGCGTATGGCAAGGGAAGGATTTATTACTTACATCACCAGCCTGGCAAATGCGAGCTGGGCCTCACTGTAACTGAGATTATTAGCTAATGGCTATAACCAATCCTGGGCGTGGCGCTTCCCATCATTACTGTCAATTACGTGGGCAAGATCCATACAGCAAAATCAGGGCGACTGGGAGAACTTGCATGTCATCGGCAAGCTACAACTTGAAAATGAAGCCTATAATGGTGATGCCTTTTGGCTATGGAACATGAGGGAACAGTGGGCATTCGTGCATGAGCGGCAAATACAAGAGGTGAGAGAGAAAAACAAAACAAAGTAGAACAGCTTGCTCAAGGTGTATGCAGCCAGGCAAGATCCTAGTGCCAGGATTTGTGCCATCCAGTCACTTATGGACAACTATTGTAGTCAAATGCATACCCACGTCATTTCCTAACCAGCCAACCAGCTTGTAATTAAGAAAACAAAGAGGTAAAAACAGATGAGCTGCTTTCAGCCAGTCATGACCAAGGACACTTGCATCTACTAGCAGATGCATTAAGAAATTTTGACATGCTGAGGCCAACAGATATCCACCTCTTTCTCTTTTTGTTATTTCCCTCTCTTAGAGCTAAATCATGTCTTCAAGCCCTATTCTCATTAGAAAAATAATGAAGATAGCAGCAGCCTTCGCTTTGGCGTTTGAGGGAAAAAGCCTCGGCAACCCAACCAACAAGACTCATGAGCTTACTTACGTTGCAGCTTACAGATTTTTTTTCTCGTCGTATATAAAGGAGCTTCTGTGATTATCAGATTTCTTAGTTCTGCCTTGTTTATTCACCTGCAGAAGCTGTTTACATCCTACATTCTACCACAAACATCATCACATAATTAAACTATCTCGTCCAAATCAGAAAGCTCATGACCAATCCAACCATTTGCTGACAGTGATGATTTCAGCAACTTTCTTGTAGAAGACAATACACCAAACTTTCCCCATAGCAATAAACTATGAAGTTACCTTCATCATCTATTCATTGACACACTGGAACATTGCCACTTAAAACAGAGCTGAAGTACCATCATTGCGTCATTATTTCTCCAACGGCAGATAGCTATGCACCACATTTACTTATTAAAACCTTTTAGAATAAAAATAATGTGCCACTGAGTGGCTTTCCAACGTCTACCATTACCTCAGGTACCTGGAATGTCAGGAAAAAAAAATCCCCATCTGGTTTATATTATTAATGCAATAGTGGAAAAAAACTTAATCTATGTCCTTGACAATCTCTAGTGCTCATACGAAAGGCGCATTTTATTAGGGCATTCACACTACTCATGAAGCACACAAACATTACTTCTTGGCATTTCATTTTCTTCTGAGAAAAGCTACTGTCTCAGTGTGATGGGCTGAAGATGTAACTAATCCTACGTCTCCTGGGAATGGAAATACCCTGTGGAAAACAATACCTGCAATATTTCAGGTGAACAACTGTTCATTTTTCCCGTGAGTCATACCTGTAGCCCTCCATTACAGTTAACTCGTAACTGAAATGTGCCATGGAGAACAATATTTTCTTTGAATTTAGAAAAAAGCTATGCTATAATTAATATGAAGGAACAGCTTCTTCTCCAACACCAGAGTATTTGAAGCTTTAAGAAGTCTGTCATGATGTCAGATTTCTGATACCTTGGCCTTAGAAAACTAGGCTCAATAGCAGGTTTCTTACTGAGCCTTACCTGCTTACCTTCCTTCTGCCTCCCTGAGCTAAGGACACCGGGTGCAGATGTGTGCCAACAGTGACAGAAAGGCTGGGGCAGGGGGAGGGCAAACATGACAAAATCCTCCAAACCAGAACAACCGTGTATCGGACTTCTTAAAACCCTCTTCCTCACACTGGCTTAGGATGCCTTTGCTACTTATTCAGAGTCTCGAGTGCCTCTTTTACTTCACGTCAGGCTGCTTAGTAAAGTTCAGACATTCTCCTCGGCGAGTGCTGTATCCTCCAAGCTTGGTTTCAGCTGGATGCATTCACACTGCACGCACTAGTGCCCTGCCACTCCCTAAATGCTAGTTCTGTGGGGATGTCTAACAGAGCATACATCTTCACAGCATCCCCCAAGTGACGAGGCACCGTTGGAGGTCCAAACACTTGTTTTTTTTCCTGTAGCCCTATTCAGAAAGCAGCATTAACTTGCCATGCTACCTAAAAAAGTCTCTGCAAAAGCTGCAGGTTGGAAGAGGGATTATTTTTTCATCCATGAATTGGTGTATCCAGCAGCTCCCTTCTGAAGGGTGATATAGGGGCACACAGGGGCTGGTTCTGCTCCTCTTTGCTGTGTGTTCAGGGGACAACTGCCACTTTAAAAAAGGTTAAAGCACTCAGCAGTGGAGAGGCTGTGCATGGGCCATTTTAATTTTCATGAGCCTTTATTTATGCGCTTCATTTCCACACCTAGTTAAAACCTACTTAACCCCTTGGCACTGTTGGAACACTTGCTAAAGTTGTCTAGATTAAGCAATATTTATTGCTATTCGCTAGCATAGTCTGAACTGGTGATTATGAGACCTCCTTCTAAACCAGCCGTTCCAGGTACGCGTAGCTCAGACACAAACTGATATATCCAATTAAGTTATTTTCCCTGTCTCCAGCGAGGGCTCTAAAGGTGCCAAAGGAAGCCGATTGCCTAAACCTCATGTGCTCTTGGTGCTAGCTGGGCTACTCCTACTCTTTTTGTTTGTGAAGTATTTAATGGAATATTTCTGTCTTTCCCACAGTGGAAGGAAAGCTCTATCCATTCAAGCAGAACCTTTGGAAAAGCAATCCTTTGTTTCTCATTTTTATAACTCATTTATAATGTTTAGGACATTCTGAGAGCTGGATACTACTAACGTGATAAATGAAGATACAGAGGCAACGGCTTGAGTAATGCTAGGCTTGTGTGCCTGTTGCAACTTTGGTAAAACCAGAAACATGTGAGAGAGGTTTTTTTTTCTTTTTTTTTAAATCCTCACCATCTTTTGCTAAGTCTAGTCACATAGCACAGACATTCTAACCAGTCTGTGATTAATTAGCTAGAGATCTGCAACAACTCCTCTTCATGACTAAATATTTTTTTAGTCTATCAAACTGTTAGTGCAAAGTGGGATAAATGACACTAGAGGGCCAATGATCCTGACCTGGAGGTTCTGTTGCTCATTGAGGCTCCAGATGCTGAGCACCTTTTCAGATGAGCCCGAGATCCCCTTGGCCTTCGCCGAGTCAAAGTCAAGGCTCATCACTGGCTCCTGGTGGCAAACAAGTTGGCTCAACGCTTTTCCCATTGTCAAATTCCAGAGGACCACTGATCCATCTTCATAGCCCGCCAGAAGCAAAGGCTGTGAACTACAGTTGAGCTGATAAGGAAAAAGTAAAATTGTTTGAGAAGTAAACAGTCTGTTAGGAAAATTATCATCCCCAGGTAGGTTTCAGTCCAAGCACCGAGAAAATAAATTAAAATGCTGATGCGTAGAAGTGAAAAGTTTAGAAGTCTGTGTGTCAAAACTTGATAGTCCATCCACGTACAAAAAGCATTACTGGTAACTACTGACATGTACTTATGGGTACATATACAATTATATGTTTTATAGATATATATATCACGTGTCTAACATATGCATATACACACATAGAGAAAATTTCTCTCTGAAAATTCGAAGTATTGTCCTCTACAACAAGGTTGCATTAGGTTTTCAGAAGCTTTACTTCATGGCCTAAACTTTGTTTGCACATCTAAAAAGAATTACTTAGAGCAACTGAGTTACTACCAAGCTACACAAACCCGCATGGACACTGAAAGAAGCGTCGTACTTAAAGATTCCAGTTTCATGTTGCCAAGCGTAGGGTTACACCCAGGGATCGTTTTCCCAAGCGCACCACAGTGCTTAAAGGTAAACACTGAACCTCTCCTCAGGAATCTCTAGGTGAGTCACCAAGGGGTTAACGGGCGCCTGAGTCCCACTGTAACCAATTGAAAGCTACTTTGATTAATGATGTCACAGGCCAAAGGGCATGGCACCCTGGGCAGACACCTAATTTATTTAAGCCTCTGAAATAACTCAAAGAAGGGAACATTACTGGATTACATGTCACACTTAAGGAAAATATTCATCATTGCTCCAGCCAAAAGACTAATGACCCCGTAAGCAGTAACTGGTTATGTGAGTGAAGATGCAAATCCCTAATGAAAAGCAACTAAAAAACAGGCATCTGTTAATGCCAGTGATTTCTTTAATAGGAGAAGAGACACCAATCCAGACATTGAGATTATGACCACCTCATGCAGGCACATCTAAGATATGTATCCAATAGGTTATTCAGCATTTTCCGAATACCATCCGATCCTACGGGATTTGTTTGCTTGGTATTCAATTCAAAATAAAGGTAAGGGACATTTATAAAGAATTCATTTTTACTGGTATCACATTATTGAATGAGGTTCTTCAAACTGCCGCTGGCTGTCAATGTCGTGATATAAACCTGCAGTGGCCAAAGCTCGCTGCCTCTATTAATGGTCCAGACTAGTCTCCCACTGGTTATTATTTGTTCTGGGGGGAGTTAAACTAACAAGAGATGGGTGGTCTAGGCAATAAGACTGCTGAGTAAAAGCCTCATGTTCTTTCTGAGATTTACTCAGCCTGAAGTAAGTGTTTAAATGAGGAATGGGTCTCACTGAGAGGGGAAGAAAATTGCCCCTTAAAAGAAGTAAACCAAGGGGAAATCCCCTACACCATTTTTTCGAAACAGGTCTGTCCACTCCGGGATCATCCAGGAGCCTCATTCCTTGCTTTAAGATCCCTTTTCTTTTGAAAAGGTAAGGAGCATGCTCTGCCTAGAAAGGCCCACCAAAGAAGGTCTTTCATAATGCCCAGCACTGTGAGCAAATTTTCTGTCAAATTTTTGATTTGCTAAAATAATAAGACAGCAGAGCAATAAATTTATGTCAAATATATGTGAATTAATGTTAACTCATCTGGTATTTTGGGTGAAGTGTACCTGCTATTTAATACCAGAGAAAAATTTACAAAAATGTTCATGAAACAAAGATTCCAGATTTATTTATATTTAATAAAGGGTAAAACCTCTGAAGAAAATCAAAGCATTTCTTAGGTACTTTAACTATATTTAAAAAAGCCCCCAGTTTGGGCATAACACCCTAACCCCCCAATTATTTGTACTGCTCTTCTCTGAGTACATGACGCCTCCAGAGCCCTGGGGCTGTACAGAAGGTCTAGCTGTCATTAGCCAAGGAAACAAGATACCACACTTGGGTCGGCTCCTCTGCCTTGCTTAAAACAGGATGGCTGGATTGTCATAGGTGCTCACATCCCTCATCAATATAAGACGACGAGTGCTCAGCGTTATGGAAATAGCCAAGCAAACCACCTTTTTATTTTTTTTTATCATTTGTGTGTGTGCGTGGTGGGTATCTTGGATTTCAAACCCGATCATTTGCAAGCGAGCTCTAAGATTGGTCTATTTGTAAAACGAAGCATTGTTTTCTATGAAATGAAGGTCTCCCACTCTGCTTCTTCCTGACTTTCCCCTCCCTAACCATATGAAGTGTAATATTTCAATGAGTACATATACTTGAATGTAAACAATAAAAGCTATTGAAAGATCAGGGGAGCTCTTGGTCTGACTCCTGGACTCACCAAGCCGTGGTTCACAACGGCCTATTTATTTCAGTTCGTAATAACGGACACTTCTGGTGAAAAGACTTCACCATTCATGTTCTGTTTCAGTGGAAAAATTAAAGTATAAATCATTGTTCTTCCTAAGAACATTTTGTTGTTGCATTTGGATAACTGTCAAGGAAGGAAGAAAAGGTGATCTGCTGTCAGCTCAACAGGAATAATTGCTATAGTTTATATAAAGTAATAACTCTGCGTTTCCAGTTTCTACATGTATTATTCCTGCTGAATTATTTTGTTTGCACCATTACGCAACATGATGCCTTCCCCAGGGAGCGCAAAAAATTTAAGGGAAGACTATCCTTACTCCTGCAAATCCTACTCCACCCAATTAGTAATAGCAGGAAGGTGTGAAGCTGAAGGGACGATGTGTTTAAGAATATGAACCTTCGTGAGGAAAAAAAACCATTGAATGAACTAATACATTTAAGGACAGACCTAGTAAAATGAGGGGGAGAAAAAAGCTTCAGAAAACAAAATAAAAAACAGCAAGCTTTTGAGCTGCTTAGGAGAAGCCAATGAGGCTTAAATCTACAAGCCTAACCTAAGCCTCAGTTTCCTTCCGCTCTATGGTAATTTATGCTACTGCTGGTAAAGTTGTGTTGTTTCCCTGACGTGTGTATTTTTTTTAATTGGCGCGCAGAAAAATACGATGACACATGGCTGCGGCCCCCAAACTCTTGTTGGACAACAACCCTGAGCATACTTCTGTCAGACTATCAAGTGGCTCGCTCCATGTCAGCTTCTGTTTCAACTTGTTAATTTACTGTGCCATAAGCAATATCAAATAGTCTCTTAGGCAACAGGTTGCCCATAAGCGATGGGCTGGGGAGTGCTCATCTCCTGGGTATGTCTGCATTGCCCAACACAGCAATGTACAGAGAAATCCTGGACAGCCTCTGTTTAGGAAGGGGTGCAGCTGGGTTAGATCGTGTTCTTCTGCTTTTATGGTTACAGGGTTACTCAGTGAGCCACTTCCACTGAAACCACAAAGTAGAGCACAGCATCACTTTGGTACACCACAGGTAAGTATTTGCCCTTAAGAGTATGCTCCTTCCCCATACTTTTAAAATGAGTTGCACACATTTGTAAAAGAGCAAATACTGCTGTGAGGCTGTAAGGGATTATCTAGCCTTGTCTGTGGCAGTCTAGGAAGTTGTGGTGACTTCCCAAAGCCAGAATTTGCATGGAGTAATTTACCTCTCCCAATTCCCTGTCCTCTGCTTTTTCCCCACTGCAACAAAATTAAAAATTACGTAAAATTAAGACTCCGCACCTGCTCTGCTTCCTAGAGGAATAGCAATATTAACGCACGTAGAAAATGTGGCAAGACAGAGGACTTTTTATGCAGGCAACAAAATTTTCAACACTGAACATTTCCTCAGTTACCTTCATCTTATTAAAAAATGTCCAGGAGACAGAAAGCCCCATTCATTTCATTGAGTACTGAACACTGATTGCATTTTTAGAATAAACTTTCTGTTTATTAAAAGCTTAATCAGTCTATTTAATTTTCCTTTTTTTTTTTTTTTTTTTTTTTAATTACAGCAAAGGACTTGAACTGTGGCCTCTCCTACTTTTGTCTGAAGTCAGCAACTGAATTCCTCTAGACTTCAGCTAGTTCAGGACATTGAGTGAAGACACTGAGACCTCAAATTCACAACTGATTGATAATTCTTTCAACCGAGACCAATACAAATGCTCAGATGAACCCGCAGGAACAAGATAGTTGAAATCAGCTCAGATGGTACTGCAGACCTGTAACGGTATGTGGTTAGGGGAGTAAACTGGGAATCAGCTTTGCCACCAATTCGTTGGAGATTTAGAGCCAATCACCTAAACTCCTTCCTCCCTCTACTGCCACTTTTTTCTTGGTGTTCATATTACTTGTCTTTCACCGTTGGCACTCCATAAACATGATTTGCTGGATACTCTGCAAATGTGATTTTTTTTTTCCATTACCTGCTTTTATTTACCTTTTTGTCCAAAGCCAATACCACCATATACACTTTGTTCTTATTGTATGTCTGGAGCAGAAATGTTCATAGAGTGCTTCTTTTCCTGAGGGCACTGGAGTGAAGGTAACCTGCCATTAAAGTCACTGTTTTGAAGTAACCCAATCATTTCTCATCATTCGTAATGCAGTGAGAAACCATATCAAACAATTGGCTTTGGGAAGTCACTCATTCTCCTGATTGATGCAAACCCTGTATCTATCCTAAGGATACAAAGCTTTCCCTGAGCATTTGCAAATCTTCCATTAAAGCTTGGAAAGCTCTGAAAGTTACATTAAGGATGTTCACAAATCTTTCCCCCTTTAATAGTATAATTACTTGATTGATTTGATAATAAATCAAAATCCAAGCGAAGAAAGATTCATGTGCTTCATATAAAATGAATCACAGGGAAAACATTTCACAATTAGCAGGCGCTCTTGCCTTACCTGCCATAACTTCAGACACATGGGCATGCCCAGCTTGGCACCCACCTCTGGCTTCAAGGTACAGACTGACGTCTTGGATGGCAGCTCCAAAACCTGAACCTGACATCAGGAAAACAAGAGTGTTTGGTCAGGCTCCAGGTCAAAATTCTGCTGTAAAAAACACAAGTACTCTTAAGGTGATTAAGGCTAGTATGAACTCTTCCAGTAAAAACTGTCTGGAGGAAACTGAGGAATGCATATTAAGTTGGAGCTGTAGGGGAACGTACAGCTATCTAAATAAAGGCATTGTTTTCGAAAAGACCAGACAAAACTGCTCGAATGAACACATCCACTTCTGCCCCTCTTCTATTTAATCTGTATTACAGTCTTCCTCCCACGCAGTAGATGACACTGCACATACACTAGATAATACTGCAGACTGCTCGGTCTGAAAACACTTCCCCGCTTCCTCTCCCTTTCCCCTTTTTCTCTACCTGTTGCTAATTTTTTTATTATACTCACTTGTGGACACTTGCATTGTCTCCTCTGTTCCGTCATGGTAACACGGAGCTTGTGTGGAAATATAGGCAAGATGTATATTTAAGGTAGGCTTTTTGTTCACTGTCTGAGTGCACCAACAACATGTATACTCAGAATATTTGCGAATGCCGGTGGAGCAGCGATGCCATTACAAGTATTTCTAACACTCTAGTGTCTGACCCTATGTTGTGTTCGACACCTGCTCTCTGTCTACACAGCAGCTCCCACTGTCGCTTGCACTGATGGTAATGAAGTCTTGATCTGATTTTGGTACTTTTTTTTTTTTTTAGGATTGAGCAAGTCTTTCCTTTGCCAAGGAAGTAGCTGATTTCCACCTCAGGGTGATGGCAGGCAAGATCAGGGGAGTCTGCCTTTGCAGTTTGGTGCTGGAAGGCTTTGAGTCTCTTCACTGATACAGAAGTGCCTCAACTCTGGGTTGATTCTCAAACCTGGAACTATGGAGAAACAGAAGTTCCTAGGGATCAAAAACTTGCTGCCAGGAACACGGCTGTTTCTCCAATGCACAGTTAACCACTGAGGTGATGCCACTGTGGTTTAACCCCAGCCAGCAGCTCAGCACCACCCAGCTGCTTGCTCACTCTCCCCAGTGGGATGAGGGAAGAGAATCGCAAGAGTACAAGTGAGAAAACTCGTGGGCTGAAATAAAGACAGTTTAATAAGTAAAGCAAAAGCTGCACACACCAGTGAAGCAAAACAAGGAAATCATTCACCACTTCCCATGGCAGGCAGGTGTTCAGCCATCCCCAGGAGAGCTGGGCTCCATCACGTGTAACGGTGACTTGGGAAGGCAAACGGTATCATTCTAAACATCCCCCCCCACTTCATCCCCCAGCTTTATATGCTCAGCATGACATAATATTGTTTGGAATATCCCTTTCGGTCAGCTGGGGTCAGCTGTCTTGGCCGTGTCTCCTCCCACTTCTTGTGCGCCCTCAGCCTACTCGGTGGTGGGGTGGGGTAAAGAGCAGCAAAGGCCTTGACTCTGTGTAAGCTGCCCAGCAGTAAGAAAAACATCTCTGTGTTATCAACACTGTTTCCAGCACAAATCCACACCAGAGCCCCACACTGGCTACTGCGAGGAAAATTAACACTACCCAACCAAAACTAGCACAGGTGATCTTTTATTTTAATCAAACAATGATCTGCATTATCGCCTAAAATTAAAGGACTTCAAGCATTTGATAAATCCAACATCACCAGCCATTTTAGGCTGTTTCAAATGTGCAAGAAAGCCCAGCAGTGCTGTTGGACAGCCCCAGTCATGCGAATTTCCTTAAGCATCTGAGATGAGGTATTGCACAAATATGGCTCCTCTGGGAGCCATCCATCAAAACCACGGCAGCTGCGATGGCTTTCCAATCCCATACCTTTAGTTCAAAGCTTGCCAGAACATCTTCCTATTTCTAGAGGTTGTCAGCTAGCCTGTCAAAAGCCAGCTGCACTCTAGGCCCGCGAGTCGACAATGTACTAAACACAAGATACAGAACACTTTCTAAAGTCACTTAGCAGTGGAGCAGGAAACTGTTCTCCAGATTTGAGGGATGGAGACTACAGCAGAGAGCCATCCAATATGCAGACCAAACCTATGAACAGAGCAAAGTTTGATCATCTGGGAATTCTGGTTCTTCGGAGCTACACTCTTAACAAAAGATGCTTTTCTTTTGGCAACTTTCTTGCTATCAACATAACGACCAAGTTAACTATTGCAGGAAATGGGCTATAAATACGAAGATGACCTGCTCTCGTATTGTGTCTGTCGTCACTGGCTCTCCAAAGGGCATTGCCTCCCAGACAGGACTGAAACTGCAACTTTTACGTAATAAGAAAGATAAGGGCGCCGTGGTAAACGCACTTCTGCAGGTTAAAAGAAAACAAAAATCCAAAAGAGCCAACAAAAACGTCATTCATTTTACCTTGATTAAAAATGGACAAACTGCTACGAGGACTACAGTTGGGCTAGCAAAGGACAAAGAAAACCACAAAGATGAGAAAAGCTTTTTGCAGAAGGCAGGCGGGCAGGAGCTGCCTACGCTGGATTGACAGTTCCAGAGACTGTCTGCATTACAGGCAACTGAGCCTCAGAAATAAATACTATTTCATATATTTTGACAACTGTAACCTAAAACTTGAAGCTCCGTGTTTATATTGGTTTTGCTTAATAGGAGAAAGATTTGACTTTGCCTGAGGTTAATAGTGTTCCTGGGTGGCTAAAACTGGCCACAAGGAAACACACCCTTTTTCTTTTTCACATTAATAAAGCTTTTAACGTGTTTCTGGCAAATTGGCAAGAAAAGTGCATGTAACTCATAATTGGTGATTTAAATGCAATCATGAACAAATAAATGCCTGTTCAGATCTCATTATTTATGGACTGAACCTGCTTTAAGACAAAATTACTCTTTTTTTGGGCACCAGCCAAGCATAAACACTTATTAAGTCTTAATTTTAATCATAAGCTGCAAATGTACTGAGTCTCACACAGTGCTGCCTATTTGGAAGCACTATATGTTATGGGAGCTTATGTGAATGTATTGAAACCTGACACAGTTCTAATGTAAAGGTTCGTACACAGAGTGGAACTCCTTTACCTCGGGAGACAGCAAATCATTATCAATTTGCAGGGCGCAAGCAACAAATGAAAACAAACCAGAGATGAGTTGTAAGACACACTGGGGCAAACGTCTTCTCTTTGGATCTGATAATAATTTAATTCTTCATTACCTGTGTGTGTGCGTGCGTGTGTGTACACACACTCTGCCTGACACAAAAACTCTTCCCTGGCTGACACAGGAACGTATGTGTCAATTTTGTTTAACTGAAATGTTACCGAGCACTGCTGTAAAATGGAGAGTTTTTTCTGTTTGTTCAGAACAAGGTATGGGACTTGGAACGGCTGTATTTACTGGTACACTGGTTGTGTCTACAGCCTTAGTTCCATAAAAGGCTGAACATTCTGGCTGTGAGCCAACAAAGTACTTAAATATGTGCTTAACCGAAACTTAAAAAGTTCACATTTTCTTGCAATACAGGCACCATTCCCACTTATTACTTCATATAAAAAATACACAACTTTCAGTTTCAAGATACGCATCCTGTAGTCCAGAAAAGCATGTGACCTTTTATGCTCTTAAACAATTTGCAGTTAGCTACAATTTTTCTTTTCATATTCATGCCACTTTTTTCCTATTTCTGGTATATTGATGTCAAGTATTTGAAATAATTTATTTTTGTGTGTCTTCAAATAGTCTTTGAAAAAAAACCCAAAAATACGATTTCTACAAAGCAGAAGCGGAAATTGCCAACAAAGCTGTCAGTCAATGAGTGCTGTGATAATGGGTATTAGATGTGGACTTACTCAATAGGAACTGAAACGGACCCTACAATTATCTCACACTGAGCAAAACCCTGGCTGCTAATAGTAATTCAACTGTTTCCAGCCAAAGTACCAGTTAAAGAATTAGCCCGGGGTGAAAGACCACGTATCGCATTACAAATCACCTGCACCTCCCCTTCTCTCACCAAAGGCGACTTTCAGCCTCAGCTGGAGGATGAGTATTTCCACCTGATGACAGACTTTCTGACCATTAGTTCCCCAGGAGGACTCTTGCTCCCCTTTAACAGCATTCAGCAGCACCAGAAGAGCTTTCGAAACTCGTGCACATGAAAGACCAGCAGCAGCTGTAAATAGTTAAATGTCAGACCAGTCTTGAGGTGGTGTCCTTGTTACTAGAGCATGCGTTATATAATTCAGTCATCTTTCTGGCAGGTAAAATTAGCGATTAGAACCCCCAAAGGTTCCTTGTGCTGCCTTCTCTTGAGCAATTTGAGAGCAATGATGTTTCCTCTTCTGAACTATCTCACTTGAAAACCAAAAGCCGTCTCCCAAGCACCAGAAAAAAGAGAGACTTCCTACCTCCTCCAGGGCTTTGGCGGCCACGGCCATTAGCCAGCGTCCTTCTGCCACCTTTAACAGAGAGCATCTGCAGAATCCCACATTCTCTGTGAAGACAGAATCCATCACTGAAGTCCGTCCTTCTGCTAAGTCCCACAAGCAGATCCTCTGGTCACGACCCTGACTGTCAAGAGTAAAACAAGTTCCCTGTGAGCAGCAGGTCAGAGAAAGGCAGGCGTCCTGCCAGGTAGTATCTCAAATTCGAGTCTTTAACGTGCAGTAAAGGAGTGAGCTTAGTACAGTTTCTGTAGGGCTGAGTCTTTCACGAAAGGCAGGGGAACTCGGTATCACTGAGACCACCGCCCTTCTGCTGACTGCGGAACTGGCCAGTAGGTTCAACAGTTACTGGGAGGAGGGAGGACCCGAGAGTCAGTCAGAGCCACTGCAGTCACAGTTAGCCGTGTTTCCTTGTGAAGAGACTGCATCAAACGCAGTTACGCTATCTAGGTGTGTATGTACTTATGAAGTCTCATGAGTATTTTAACATACTCCGAATAAAAGCACACTACCCCTGATTAGATTGAATTTAGAAGGAAACAAAAGTATGCGGAGAGTAACGCATTTAACACCCTTTCACCCTAGCCATGAAATAGAAATGTCAGGCGTGTTGACAGCTGAAAGACAAACAGCAAGACAACAAAGACCACATCAAAGATAAATAAAAAGCTACAGTTATGCAGCGGTCAACTTCCCACAGGCACAGGGAGGGCACAGAAGGCTGTTAAAACCATGGATGTGCGGAGACCCAACAGGAGAGGGCCTGGCAGTGCAGTGTGCAGCAGGAATTAAACCATGAAACGCTGTGGTCAAAACATTGAAACCCAGAGAACCAGTGGCTGCATCACCGATGTACTAGTGCAGCTCACACGGAGTCCTCTCCACACACCTCTCTGCCCCACAGAAAAGCCTGCGCATTGATCCCAGACAGGAAGCCCAAGGAGGCCAGACAAAGGGCACAGCATTAATTGCTACACATCTACATGACCCCACTGGCTCTGGACCAAAGTCCCACTACAGAGAAGCCTTCAATCCACAGGTGCCCTCACGTGTCCACCTGGGACAAGGAGTCATCAAAAACCTCTTGTCTGTTTATTTTAATTAGCAGTATCACTTGATGGAAGTGTAAAACCAAAACAAAGGTAGAGGCAAATCTACCTGTCTGTTGGGACTTCTTCAACATTGGTACAGAAACTCCCATCTGCTGTTCAGCTGAGTGCTAAACTGTCAAAACATTTATAGCACTGGACATACAAACAATGTGGTACTGCAAGAAATTGTTGTGATTTAGCTTTAGCACGCAGAAGTAAAAAAATTCAGGTAACTGCTACCCTAAAATTGCACTGCTATGTGAATCGTTATAAATACACAGCAAAAACAGAGGTATGGAAAAACTCTATAATTATACAAACAATGCTCATTCAATATGATTTTATGGGGGAGAGTGTTGATAATTGTACTTAAGCAGATAGCAAATATAAATGCTAATGAGTTCCCCTGTATATTATAAGAGATGTCTTCTCTAGATAAACATGTCAGAACACCTCCTAGTCATGCAGACACTTTGGCATCCACACTAGATCACCTGTCTAATCCAAAGTACACAAATCTTCCCGACCTTCCCTTGCTGAATGAGACCAGAAGATGTTGTGCAACAAAGCAAAGGCGTGCGACTCAGCATTCTTGCTCATTTTCAGTCTTCCATTCTCCATCTTCAATTCTTCGCTTTCTTCCTTACATTTTCTCCCTATCCTCTCTATTTATAAAATCTTTATATCAATTTTGATCTTCCTTGGGAACCAGTTGTGAAGCATCTGTCAACTTCAAATCCAAGTGTATTTATTTCCTTTACCCAAAGACCTCACCTGATCTCAATGCAGTAATGTGCACTATGGACCCCAAGTTGTTGTGATGTTATCACATATGTATCATAAATAAAAGAAACATGTAATTGTTTCCATTCTGTTCTACAGCTTTTCTGTGTTTTTTCTGTACATTTCCATGTGTTGGAGAGACTTTCAGTGACTCCAAAAATTATCCCCCCCCCTTTTTTCCCCCCTCTTTTTTTTTTTTTTTTTTTTTTTTTCCCTTCCTCAATCATCACAGAAAGAAGAATAATGTCACTTTCTTGCCTGCTTTGCTAACCTGAGGAGCCTGTCTTTACCATCCATTGTCTCCACGCAGTAGACAGATTTTCTTCCATGGCCATCCAGTGCTGTGTCCACTCTGTGTGTTTTCAGGTTCCAGACATGGATAAAACCATTCTCAGACCTGGCAGTAAGAACAGATGCTTTTAGTGTGACCCTTGCAGACAATCTGATAAGACAGTCTGATGCTTCCCCCCCCTCCTTTTTTTTTTTTTTGGCTCA
>VWZK01010647.1:714997-740789 GCA_013396935.1 Baryphthengus martii
TCAAAACTGATGCTGTATGTACAAAGACAACACACCCACCATTCACCAACCGTCCATTTTGTTGTTTTCTCCAGATACAATTAGATAAATAATATACTTCGCTTTGAAAGGAATTGTCCAAATGATGCTCAGCTCAGCCAGAAGTCCTGTTTTACTTACCCAGAGAAAAGAATGGGGACATCAGATTCTCCTCCTCTGCAGGAAAAATGCAGCGTGTGGACTGCAGCACCGGTACCTCTGAGAACAAACTGCGGATCTGGAGGTGGCAGAGCCATCTGAGCAATGAACTAGGGCTGCGAGGAGAAGACACAGATATCAACGTGGGTAAAGCAGCCTAAAGTGAAATCACAACTTTAAACAGATTCTGATCTAGGTACTTAGCTCTTTGAATTATCATGATTTGATAACAGAAATTTGCTATACAGTTCAGTGTAAAGTATTTCCTCTTAATGTCAACTGATCAAGCAGCTGTCAGACCTCATTTTTGCTGCATTCCTTTTTAAGCAAGGTAAGTGCCGAGCTGCCCATGTGTGTGCACCTCATGTGCACTTGTAAATACTAAATTGTTCAGCTGTTCTCCCTGCTGCTAAAAGGAAGAGCTACAAAATACAAGAAACTGGATACCCATAATTTCAGTGGGCAAGCAATTTATCATCCCACTCAGCCCCTTGGCAACTCTTTCCCCTTCCTCCCCATAAAAATACTACTTCTGTGCTTTCACCCACAACCATTTACAGAAAAGCATTGTAGTGAACAAAACAAATGAAAAGAATTTCAGATGAGATTAGTTATGATCATTTTTAGAGAAGAATTCCATTACTCCGAGGTGCTTGAAATTTTGCTTCCAGGCATAATAACTTGGAAAAAAAAGGAAAAAAAAAGAAATCCAGTATTTCACACTAACTTAGTGACTACTGTGTTAAACAGCCTATTCCAAGGGGTCCATATTCCCCACAGGATCAACACAGAGATGCTTTCGGCTTTATGTCACTGGTTTCCATGTGGTCCAAGTCAGCAAAGAACAGGATGGGAACAGGGGGAAGCATGAAGGACAATTCATTACGAACTCGTGGGGATAGTCTGTGTGATCTGCTGAGACACACTCTTTCTGAGCCGGCACCTTCACCGAGTATCTCCATTCACACGAGCACCTTCGCAGGCACTTGTGCACAAGCACTCAAGAAAAGCAAGCAGGACGTGTTCTGACCTGCTGCAAATGACCCTCCAGATCTGTGCTGGGACCAGCAACTTGTTTGACTGTAAGTGCAACTTGCAATTCATTGGAAAAGGCATTATAACATGCGTTAGAAGTAATAGTTTCTCTTCTTTAAGAAAAGTTTTTACTGCTTTATCAGTGACTTTACTAGCCATGCTTGTATTTCCACTTCTTCCTTTCTGACCTGGCCTCCCACAGAAAAGGACAGCTTTTGCCACTACAGATGTCAGCTCTCATCACTCCTTCCCATTGGTGCATCTATTACACCAGATTAAACAAAAAGGTTTCTAAATTCAGTAAGGAAAAATCAGCGGGTGCTGGTGTTTTTCTGCCTGCTAGTTCACAGCAGAGGAATTGCAGAGGATCAGAACAGGGCACTAGAGCTACACATTACACGGTAAATTAAAACAGCTCAACTTTTAATTGTCATCTCACCTATCAGTTTTTGAATTGTGTTTAATGGATGCACTTGCTATTGCACCTCATTTGCAGAGTGTTTATAGATCAGTAATCACCATGGTATCTATAGGTCCTAATTAAACACAATTATTTTTTAGGCCTAGTGATGAAACAGGATCCTTCAGCATAATGAGCAGTTCTCCCTCAATAGCACTGTGTAATTAGTTATGAAAATAATGAGCTCAGCGGATAACCTCCATGTTTTAGTGTCCTGACTCATCTGTTTTATGATGTTGTCTGATGATCTAGATTCATGACAGGCTGGAGTAAATTTTCAGATGATTATATGATACACAGGTTCGCCCCCATGGTGAGATCTAGCTCCCAAGTGCCCATCTGTAACATGCGTCACCTGTTAGAGCAAGGGTTTTGTCACCACAGGCCACCTCTTTGGGACACTACAGCTGTACGCTGTTGCCTTCAAAATGACTCTCTGCAGAGCCCCAGAAATAAAACAGTAGCCAGGCAGCTTGTCAGAGGAGCGGGGTCCCTCGTCACAGTGGAACAATCCTTGGTTACTGCACTGAGCAAGGAAGACAAAATAGAAGTGAGTCAACCCAGAGGCTATCTGGGATTACAAGGCAGGTTTTTAATAGCATTTTTCTAATTACTGACACAGAAGTTTTTGCTGACAGACAGCAAGTGTGTGCGTGGCTGTGGGAAGGGTTTTCCCTGGCACGAAACAGACGCTGCTAATACATGTCTTTACAAGGACAGTATTTCAGAAAAAATCCTCAGACTGGCTAGAGAGAAAAAAAAAAAAAAAGACAACTGAAAACGTACTTTCAAGCTGTAAGCAAAGTGACTTTTTGCTCTTTGAAGCCTGGTTCTGTGCTTGCTTTTTTGCTAATCGGATACGTGAGTCTGGAAATTTGTCTAAATATTAAACCTATGTATTTTTTTTTATTGGGCATATGAGATGACTCCTCATTACTTCCTATCATGGCTCAGCAGGTGAATGGCAGTGTGACAGTATGAAGCATCTCATCGTTCTTCCAACAACTGCTGAACTATAAAATTGCATCTGCACTGTCTGCTTCATCTATGAATTCGGACAAGTCACTTAAGACCAAGATTTAACTAAAAGTTCTTAGGTACCTAAATCAACAGAAAGTTTCATGAGGTCGCAGGTAAGTGGAAATTCGGTGCATTGGTGCTTTAAAAATTCCAAGAAAGTATCCATCTGTTTCGGTCTGCTCATAAACACCCTCAAAAAAATGACATCTAGTCTACCTTCAACTTAGCAGGTAGCCCAGTATCTCTACTGACAGAGGCAATGAAGGACACTGTGGTGCCCTGATACTAATAACTCGTGGTTCTACTACGCTGTGCTAAGCAGGTAGCTACAAACATGCTAAATATGATGACTGTGTGATGGTTTAAGCCCCCTGGGTGCTTTTTTCAAAAGTACCTAAGTGATTTAGAAGCCTAAGACTAATTTTCAAATGATTTTTCAATCCTAAATCTCTAGGACTTTTTGAAGTTTCACCCCAGGTGACTGAAAATGAGTTCTCTAATTAGCACAACATCTATTTTCTTGTTAACTCCATCTAGCCTCAGGGAGACCAATCTGTTCTTGTTAACCGGGGATATCTGCAGCAAATTTAATTAAATCAATTTGCTTAGTATTTAGGCTGGTCTGAGAGCAAAATCTGGCTCAAGGGCTTGAACATGAAAAGTGCAATCTACAGAAGAAAGCTCATTTCAAACCATCTTAGGGTAGGACCATATACATATTTGTCCCTGAGATATCCTCATGCTATGACTCCTTCCTCCTATGAAAAGATATTAAAAAATATGAATCATTTTGCTTATGGCATTGCTTGTTTGCAAAAGGGTATCACCAGTAAGAGATGCAACACCTCATCATCACACTCTTGTTTCTTAAAAGAAACTTTTTCTTTTTGTTTCTTCCAGCCTTCCCTGTGCTGGTAATGCAACCTTCTTCAAGGGCTGAGCTACGCTCCGACATGGTACAGCCAACTAGTGGGATTTTTCACAAGGTGCACTGCAAACCTTCGAGCTCCTGCATAGATTATATTTGTTATGCATGCGAGGAGTGGAAAAAACAGTTGTTCGAATTAGTGTTTCAATTAGCAGACGGCTATGCACACCACACGTTAGGCACTAAAGAAGGGTTTTGTCTAAAAAATTGCTTCTACTAAATGCCGGAACAATTGAATTTCATACCTTCCTTCCTTATTTTAAAGAACAATTCGCTAATAATACTCCTCACAAAACTATAGTTTGCTTAGGTTGCAATCAGAATAATCTTCAAACCATTTGAATGGCTATGCAGTGGAATTCCAGTATCATCACTTCAGCATTTGATATAAAAAAATTAAGCTTTTATTTAATGAGTCATTTAAAATATGTAAATGTCAAAAGGATTACCTTAGAAAAATCTCTCAGAGAATTAAAAACATTAAGAGATTCCCACAGGAAAAATTCCAGCAGAATTCAGCAACTCTCCTCTTCCCACTCCTGTCACTTGTATTTCTATCACACATTGAAGCAAAAACAAATTGCTATTAAAATATCATCCAAACACCCTCCTCCTCCTACAAACTCCACCATTGAGTTTGAGATACAAACGGCTCAAGCGAAGACGAGAAAAAAATCCTCCTTTTTTCTTTAGGCTTATTTAGAGTAGTAAAAAAATCAGTGGTAAAAGAGCTTTTTCAGGTATAGGAGAAATAAATCTCTCTAGGCATGTCTGGCAAACTGATTTGGGACAGAAACCAGCAGGTGTGCAGACATAATTACTACTGCAAAATATTCAACACATCCAGGTGTGCTCACAAACAGATATACAAAATCCCTGTTATTTCTTGAAAACTCCTAGTCTACCAGGTGCCACCCTCCCAAAGGAAAAATCAGGGCAAAGACTGAGTTGAGAAAGATGTGAATAAATTCTTCTTCCCCCTTTCCAGACTGTTTCTTTTCATTCATACAAAAGCCCTTTTTTAGCCTGCATTTCTGTGCCTACCTGCACTCACTCAAAGGTTTTGTGACACTCTGCCGTGTTCTGTAGCATAGCTCTAGTGCACAGGGTGCTTTCAAAACGGGTCGTAACTGCAGAGGATGTCAGGGGAAATGAAAGATGCCCTCAAAGGAACAGTGCAATACAAACAATTTTGTTTATTCCATTACATTTACAATCTGCAGCAGTAAAATCCTGCAAGCAGCCCTTGCAGTACGAGCTTTCCAAACACAATATTCCCGTGTTTCCAGCCTGTAACCCACTGCAGACAACTGTGTTTCATAGCGGTGAAACTCCGAACCCCCTCTGCCCAAGAAACACTCTGAGAACACGGCTGCCTGTGAATGCCGGGGCCCTTCCTCCTGCAGCCACCTATCACCTGAAGGGCTGCTGTGAGAGTCACTCAACCTGATTCACCAAACTGAATTACATCAGAACACAGAGGGACTTGGAAACATCTCAGACACCCCTGGTTGACGCTAAATGCTGCCTGGTCCTACGGCACTTCCGAGAAGTGGAGAACGAGTTTAGGGCTATAAGAACCCATTTAATGAGTAGCATTTCTATACGTTATTAAAAGAGATTCCAGGCAAAAGGTCAGAAAGTATTTGGTTTAGAAAACAAGTAATTCTTCAGACGTGTTGTGACACATTTTTAAGCCCAGCTTTTCATTTTGCACGTACAAATCAAGAAATGTCAGAACACACTGAAGCAGGGAAGTCAGCAATAGAAAGGGATATTGCGAGACAGTCGTCCAAAGAAATCTCTTTGCACCTGAAGTGAGAAGTAACTGACTGCACAAAGAACTACCTTTTTGTGTCCTCTAACAAGCTAATACATACAAAGCACTTGGGGAAGTATAAAAGTCACTCAGGTTAAAATCCAAAATTAAAAGCCAGGCAGCCTGCTTTTGCATTCCTATGTCAGTCTCCCAAAACATATCATCTGTCTGTTGTGTGCAAAGACAGAAACATCAGTGCATGTAAAAAGAGTAAAAAAAAGGTAAAAAAGTAAAAAAAGCAAAAGTCAGAAATTTGTATAGCAACTGCCTGCACAGATCAAGAGATGTGGGAGAGCTACACAAATAGTTCCAAAGGTCAGAGCCCCAGAATATATGAAAATTCACTCAGCAATCAACTAACACTGCAGCTTTTGGTTTAAAGCTCCCTTTGCTATCTCTGGGGCTAAACTGAGATACAATCTGTATTATACTTCAGGATTTCTTTAAAGCTAATTTAATAATCATTTATTTCAAGCGGAAATTAGAAATCAGTAGAAATCTCTAAAACAAGAAATTGATTTCAAGCAGAAATTAGAATTAGTAGAAATTTCTGATTTAACCAATAAAATGTACTAATAGAGCACTCTTTAGGAGTAAGGATAACAAAATGCTTTCTCTTAAATTCATTATTTTTCATATTGCTACCTACCTATGGCTAACAAAGTAGAAAGTAAGCAGAGTAATATATATTTGTATTTCATGTGTGACTTCAAAACTTAAAAGTATAATAAAATTTAAAAAAAAGAAAAAAAAATCACAATGATGGACTGGGAACATTCATTAACGTGCTTGTGTTTGCACTGGAAAATATAGTATGTAGACAGTGCAGATAGATTTCTAGACAGAACTCTCTTGCTTGCAAAACTTGCTAGTTGAAGACACATCAATGACAAAGAGGATGCAATTATTTAGATGACCTATACAGTCCTTTATTAACTGATACCATAAACCTATTGCCACACAGGCAACACTACAACTGAGAAGAGCCCTTCCTTTTATAGGTTGGGAACACTAAATGCTGTCAGAGCTTTCATTATCAATAGTCACCAGATCATTTCTAATGACTAACGATGACTGCCTGCTCTAAAAAACACTTCAAAAGTCTCATTCAAAATGAGACTGAGAACCTCCATTTCCCATTGACTTCAAGGGAAGTTAGGAGTTCATCCTCTCTCAGGAGCTTCCCAAAATTACGTTTTCTCCTGACACTTGGACAATGAATGATGGAAGTTTCCAGATTTTAATTGTCACAGTCAATGGACAGATAGCAAACAAAATTGCTTATCAGCAATTGGTGATATGCCAAGAAATCTTATGGGAGTAGAAAAGAAAATGACTAATAACCATCACGCAATGCAACACATTTTAATGATTTCCACTCAGATAATAGTTCCTCACAGTGTAAGCATCTTTTTTGTCTCTAAGTATCCCCTAAATGAATGAGGTTAAACCACAATAAATTACCATTTTAAGTAACGAAGTTTGCAAGAAAAATGCATAGAAATGTCACTGTGTAACCTTCAGGAACACTGAAACCCAGGCTTGTGTCTTGAGATTCACTTTCAAATACTCCCATCTACAATTTTTTAAAAAGTCACTGTACAATAATTATTTTCTATATGAAAACATACATTCAGCATGGGAACAAAACTAAGAATGATTGTAATTATTTGAAAGACACTGCGATAGCATATGGATCTCATTGCCACTTACACATTTTGGTCACTGAAACAAAAAGCTATTAATCAATACGTAAAAGCCATAAATTAACATAAACATTAATCATTCTAATACTCCCACTGTGTCGGGCTGATAATTTTTTTTCAGTCTTTCATTCTGACATATTCGCCTTCAGCTATCAGCTGGTTGACCTTTTTAAACACAGTTAAACATCCTGGGCACTGCAAATCTTACCGAAGTAAACATTCTGGAGCAGCCAAATATTGTGGATATGTTTATGCCAAAAATACGGGATCTGACAACATGGGAGCCCTCGCCTCACGTGTCATTGTACTAGCTTTTGATAAGGGAGTCTAAACTACAGCATGAAATACAGCTGAAACAGATGAAATTCTAGTGTTTCATAACCAGGTTCATTTTGCAATTGAGGGAAAAGACACCCATCTGTTTTACTTTCTGAAACCATTAACTGCTTGGTAAAGTGCAATGATACAACTACATACAGTCTTATTTGGAGGAAGAAAGCAGGCATAAAAGCCCATAGTTAGCTCTGCAACACACTCTCCACAAAATTGGGGTGAAAAAAAAAAATAGACAAGTGCCTAACCACTTTGAAAACTTGAAGAATATGAAAACGCACAGTATCGGTGAGAAGTACTTATATAACTGTCTCTCTACACCATACCATCAGAACTAAAATCAATTTGTGTGTACACTTGATAAATCATTGTAATTTAGTAGAAAATCGATAAACCAAGGACTATCAAAAGGTTGTTTTGAGTAGCCTCTGGTTCAGCCATGCAGAGCAATCTGTCAGCCACAGGGCTCCGTCTGCCCATCCTCCTTAATTAGGGGTGCTGCACAGTGCAGCATCAGCTACAAATCTTTCGGTTCCAAGAGCTAATAATGTCCTCAGATAGCGTGGGCTTAATTAAACATCTTCCAGACATTTTAGCAGACGTTTCCTGCAATAATCTTGTTTAGTAACAAACTATTAAAAAGAATTGACAGAGACGAAATATATCAAGTTGTTACAGCAACTGAAGTTTTTTGGGCCAGAATTGTATGTCTGCAATTAAGGATTCTGTAACTCTGAGCAATTAAAATATCACTTTATTTGAAAACTAATTAATTCTAAACACATATTTTTCCCATGACAAACTTTTATGATTATTTAATTTATTCCTTTCTAATTACACTTTAATTAATCTACTCTTGTATAATATTATACTGTTATTCTGGCATTTGACCAACGAAGACAATAAATTGATTGCAGTTCCGTTGCGCAAGAGCAGAAACTGTCATGCCGGTTTCAACACCACGTTTATTTATTTGTCTGTTCTATTACTTTTCTTTTCCTCCCACAGGGCATAGGAACATGAAACACAGTACAAATCGGATGACATTTTGTCTTATATATTTTTCTTCAAAGTGCGGAATATTTTTAGTATTAAGGAAAAGTTTTTAGTATTAAGGAAATGTATATGTAACATGATACTATATAGTAAAAATATAACCTATAGGAAATTAACTTATACCACAATGATTTCTCAATTGATCCCTGATGTACAGGACCACGTCTAGAGCTGCTGGAAACGGAGTTGTTTCCATTGACACTGAGCTCTGCTCAGGATCTGGCTGATGCAGTCAACAAAAAGGGAGAGACACAAAGCCATTTTCATACGTTAAAATTACATTCATTTCAGTATCTTGGGAAGCTTTACAAGACACTGCATTTTAATTTTGCATTGTTACTTTAGATTCAACTAAAACAAAAAGTATATAAATTATTTTCTTACTCTACAAATATATTTGCATTAAACGCCAATACAAGAAATATATATATAACTATTTTATTATACGTGGAATCAGTAGTGTTGCATTTTATTTTGCTTTGGCCATTTGGTGGGAGGAGATACCCAGTAGTGACTCTTCTGAAGACACAGTGAAGCAATCTACTTCTCATGTACTTTTAAAACTTCTGCTTCTGCTCCTGGCTGTATGCTTACTTCTGCTTATGAAATAACCCCCTATCACGGACACCTTACCAAGAGTGAGACTCCTTGCAGAGGTAAGCAATTAAATCAAAATGCGCTGCGAGTTGAGCTGTGACAGAGCTTTCCAACATACTTCCTTTCACTTTAAACACGCCATTTACAGTTCACAGAATTAAAAAGACAAGTACAAAATCCCTTCACAAATTATATGTTAAAAGAGGAAAAAACGAATCTGCACTTAATTGAACAGGCTAACTACTTTACCAGCATTGCCATAGCAAGAGATAGATTTATATCAGAATACTGTATCTATTTCCTACCTCCCATGTTTATATTCTCAACATTTGTTCCAACAGTTAAAAAATATAATTTGAAATTGCAAATAGCAAATGGAATAAATTGACAAAATCATAGAAGGAATATTAAATAACCAAAGGTAATTCCTATTGATATCCAGCTCATGTTTCAAATTCCGGATTTTAGACCTGATCTAGACTCATTCAAACTGCTAGATGATATTGGTGAGACTGCTCAAATGAGGGAGAGTTTGCAGGATTCATTCATTACTCCAGCATTTCATAAAGCGTCTTCTCTTTGGAAGCTTTTTGCTTCTGTGCCAACTACAGCACGTCTCTGAGACCAGTGTTATTATGGGCCATTCTTTTTAGACGGATAAATGGAGGTAGAGACAGGGACCTTCCAAGGTGACACAGTCACTAGAACTGGGTTTAGGGCTCCACTCACTGGCTCCCGGCACAGACAGTCCCTTCCCACTGCCAGTGAGATTACCATGTCACATCGTATTTTAAAAAAGAAAAAATGTGGACAGCACTTTAATCTGCAGCAATTCATTAGGCTAAAACTTCAAATCCTTACTCAGGTGAACTCTCAATGTCAGAAGCAAATGCATTTCAGTAATGACGGTACCATTTGGTACATACGTTTTAGTTTCTCCAAGATTCCCTTCAGTATTTATAAAAGGGGAAGGCTTTGTGTTATGTATATCACTTCTAGATATATGACTCAAGGTTACAAATTATAAAGTATTTTTATGCTATGAAATATCCCCCAAAACTCAAGCTTAACTACTAATAGTACGTGTCATTTGTCTGCTTGGATTCCCATCCCATATAGCATAAATATTTGGATAAGCCAAGTTATTCGAGAGCAAATTAGTCCAAGAAATCTAATAAGGATCACTGTAATTCCAGTGCAAACAGGAATGATATTTACAATGCAAATATTACCTGAATATCAAATTAAAAAAAAGTTTACTTTAACAGCTTAGGCTAAGCTTACACTTTAGATGAAAAGCCACAATCGTTCTTTCATGCCAGTTTGATCACATAAGTCTATATCCATTTTGCAGACGCAAGTAGGATGCATTAGTTAAATATGCTCATCTCAAGGGTTCAGAGATAAGAGTAATCAGGTTAAACAGTTAAATTGTTAAAATGTGAGGGATATTAATAAAAAACCGCTCCTGCATTTAACAGCATTTGAACAGTGATGATGCTTAATTCCTAGTTTCTAGTACCGACTGTTTCCTACCCGTGCGATATTCTGATCAGTTGGATTTGCTGTGTTTTAAGGCGTAACGCTAACTACTATTAGCTAATGGAGAGACATAAAAACCAACGGTAGGGAATAGAGTTACATAGTTTACACATGTAACTTCAAGCTTCACTCCTCTCATCCACGATAAACTACTCCTGACCAAAAAAGCAGTGAAAAAATCCAAAACTGTTTCACCGTCTTAATTTGAATCTTTGAACAATTCTGCAGTACCTGAACTTGAACTTCCAGCCTTTGAATGCGTGCTGAACAGCCCCCTATTGTACCACACTTTTATGCTGGCAGGAACTAAAGTGTCAATCTTTCATCAGATAATCAGATTATGTCATGTTCTGACCCAATTCATTAGGAAAACTTTTACCAACCCTATTATCTCAAACCAGAAAATCTAGATCAAAGTATAACCGATTTTACAGCACAATAAAACTGTTATAAATATTTAAACACTAATTAAAAGGCCTCTTTTGTTAAAAGTTAATAAATAATTGAAAGCTACCTCTTCTATAAATGCTATTCAATGCAACCATATTTATCTCATGCTTCCCAGAAAAATAAGACCTATATATGGTGGTGAGTGGGAAGAAATGCACTTAAAAGCAGTCATTTGAGAAGATGGAAGGTCGCTAAACTTTTAAACCATTTGCCTAAACTAAGTCACACTGAGTGCTCATTCTAGTGACAAAGCATTAACCCCTGGATGTCTTTGATAACTCCATTCATACTGGACAATCCTCTCTACTTACATCACGCAGGTGCATTGGATGGACACTACAGCCAAAGGGAGAGAAGAAATATTTTTAAAGGAAATCCAACAACAGCGAAGTAATTTCTCAGTACATGCAATTATATTGTAATTGATTTTCTTTTTAAAATATGCATCTCATCTCCTAAAAAGGTAAAAAACTATAAGTTTGGCAGGTGTGTTTTCTGCGTTTTGAGCAGATATGACATCTGTATAAAACAAACACTGAACATAAGAGGACTAAATATTTTCCCTTGTCTCCACTGCAGGTGGATAGCAAGCACGGCACAAGAGGGAATCAAAGAATCCATATTAATATAATTAACAGCAAGAAACTGAGTTCAGACTAATTCATGAGCAGGAGCAGCAACAACAAACAACAGCAGGACAGTCATCAATATTGATTTCATGTATTTTTCAGTACTACAATCAGATTCTCCATCCGTAACTCAAACTTTAAAAGTATGATAATTTACGGAAAGAAGATTAATTTAGCCATTTTGAGTCAAAGACGTATTTCATAGCTTCATCCCAAATCCTGTATATTGTCAGGATCCCTTTCCCCTTTGAAGACTTAGTGAATGATTGAAGCTTCTACTTTCTGAGAAACAGATAACACAAGACTAGTAATCTGACTCTAAGCCACTGGATAAAGGCAGTTTGTTTCCTCTTAGCCCATCTGTCAACACCTCTTCAGTAATTAGTCCTAATTATTACAAAGGGCTAGCCTCCCATTCGCATTATTAAATCAGAAATAGTATCATAGCCAGGTATCTTTCAACGCCTACCAGACTGGCGACCTTCGATTTCATTGAATCTTCTATCAGTATCCGCCTTTGGAAGAGCCTCGGCAGTAATTTTAGCATCAGCTTCAAAGATGCAGATCCCACAGTGGAATTCCAGGGATGCATTCATATACACACCCACATCACGTGACAGGAGAGCAAGCAACACAATTGACCTTTGCATTGTTCTCTAAACTCCCGTGATATAAAACACACATCTCTATTTTATACAATAGAACTGGGTTTTGCCTGCGTGCTTAGAAGTGCTCCTTTGAACTAAATGCTGATAGGAAAAATAGCGAAACTCTGCCTACAAAGATGAAGGCCAAATCTTTGTTAAGAAAACAATACATCTGGAACTTTTTTTTGGATGGAGATAAATTTGCAAGAAGTAAATAGTAACTAAAAATATGTAGAAATGTGTTTAAGTGTGAAGAAGATTTAAAAGGTTTCTTTTGTTTATTTTTGTCCTATAGTTGAAGTACTTCCCCAGAAAACTGGAAAACAAAAAGGACTATGACATTGAAATTCTCATGGAACCAAAGCTCAATTAGCTGAAGCTTTAGTCAGACAGTTTTAAGCTCTTTGTTTGTGTTAACATTTATTTAACTGAAACGGGAGAAAAAAAAGATACTCGTAAGAACCAGACACTCCATTTCTTTTGATTAAAAGCCAAACATATTTCCAAATAGCACATCTGAGACCACTGGTGAGGATTTGTTTACACTGGATTTCTCATCAACAGCAGAGCACTACCAGTTTCCTCAGACATGTTAGGCTGATCTGAGCTTTACTGGTACAGTTTATGGCTTCTGTAAGATCTCTACTAAAACTAAACTCTAATCTCTTGTGCCCGGAGCAGAGGAGGTATGCAAGTACGCAAAAGCCTCTATGTGAACAAAGTCCGTGTCCTCTAATTAAGACAGAGAATGTTTCTCTTGATATGCTTAATGCTTCAAAAAATAGAGCATATAAAAGCCAAATTATTTTCACAAAAAAACCCCAACTTTTCTGTGTCCTATATTGTAGTGAATTACTGATTTTTTTTCTTCTCTTTGCTGCTCTCCTCTAAATGCTACAGATGTTGATAACGAACAATATCTCAATAAATAATAAAAATAAAGATAAAAAAGAGCTAGCTACTAGAGAAGAAGCAGTAGCCTAAATATTTTGAGTCTGACTGAGCCATCAGGAGTTGGGTGGGCACTGAGCAGGGTGCATGGGGAGGATGCCCCAACCCGCAGGGATGTCACTGCAGTTCTGTGGAGACACTAAAGCCCAGTGCCTGTCAAAGGGACCACATCCCAAGTTCTGGGCCCCTGACCTGTGGATGTGGTTGGCCCAAAGTCTCTCTTTTGTCTCATTCTCTCAACTTGGCCTACTTGGAACTAGCACAAAGACATCTCAGTAGCACACGGTATTGGAGCATGAAGAAACTACTCCCATTCAGCTTCCTGCATACTTGTCCTGCATACCTTCCTGCTAGAGTACTCATGGCACCATACAGCTTCAGTGCACCTGGATAGCTTCTCACTTCAGAGATAACTAAAACTCACTGCCAAGAAAAATAAACACACAAACTTAAAATTCATTTTCCAAGTTGTACGTTTTCCAAATAAATGCCATGTCAGTAACATGCATAGTAACAGTCAGGCATTTGACTATCAATGGATCAGACCTTAAAATACATTAACATTTCAGGTATCAACAAGGCAGTATTAACACACTTGCTACCATTTTTTTCTTGGTTATCTGCATGAGAATTCGGTGTACTAACAGTAAGAACTTTTCAAAGGAACATATCCTGCGGTTCTAGTACTGCAGAAAAAAAAGCCCTGCAGGGTCAGACAACTGGTCCATCTAGCCTAGTTTCCCACTGTTTCCCACAGTGGCATGTTATTTAGAGATATTTAGGGGAAAGACAGCAGCCTGACTGCTTTTTCAGTCCATTTCCCCCCATACTCCTCCATGTACAACTGCTGTATTAATAGTGTTCCAGGGCACATAATTTCACTGTCCATTTGCAGTCTTGCTGTCTATGAAATTGTCTAATCCCTGTTGAACCTGCTGATACCATTGCCTTCACCACCACCTGTGGCAAAAAAATGTCACTATCTGAAGTTTCAGAAAACGAATAGTATTTTCTTTAGTTTGTTTTAAATCTGATCTCTTAGCTTCACTGAGTGCCCTCTAGCTCCTGCATTGTAGGATTTGGAAGGCAACAGTTTCACATTCAGCTTTTTCTTAACTTTCATCTGTTTTGCAAATCTCAGTGATAAATACCTGTCTTTCTCTAAACTAAAGAGTTCCAGCCTGTTCAATCTTTCCTCACGACACTTGTTCCATTTCCCCTGATTATTTCAGTTGCTGTTTTCTGCACCATTTCTAACTACACTAAATCCATCTGGAAAAGCAGCGAACTGAACATAGTAGCTCACATACAAGCCCAGTGAGGTTTTCCTTAGTAGCAAAATGACATCCTTGACAACGTAAATCTTCACTGACTTCACAAATCACGTGATTTTCAAGAGAGAAGTTACCTCTTTCTGCAACAGATAAAATTCCAGCTAATACACCTGGCAAAGGAAGTTATCTTTGCTCTCAATAGTTGAAGATTTCTGCTGCAAGACAAGCCAACCGAGAAAAGGCTAAGTGTAAGTGTACTGTCCAAGGATCTACATCCTGAAGAAAGAGCGTAATATTTTTATAGCACTTCCTGAAACACCTAGACTTCCTGGAATTACTTGTTAAAATCCCAGAGGAACCGATAATGTTCTTAGTCCATCCCAGCCTAGTAGGCTGCTTCTCTACACCGCTGTGTATCTTTTGGGGAAGAATTTTAAAGGTCCTATCTGCTCTACATCAATACTTGATGTATTGATCAATACTTGGGCTCATTTTGATAGCAATAAGCCCTGTAGCTGCTCTTGCTGACTTAGGCTAAAACCCCTCTAATATATCATGCTAGCAGCTGCTTCTCCGCATTTAAGTGGTGTTATTTTACAGCAAATTAGATCCTTCCCTATTTTAAAACTACTTTGTACTATGTGGAGATGTTGGAGTGACAACGAGTTGTCTTCTGCCCTTGATTTTCGTTACATGTCATTGACTTTCACAGGAGTAAAATTTTTTGGATAAAAAAGAGGCAACAATTATAAAAGCAGATGTGCACAATATAATGTCAAAAGAAAGAAAAAAATAAATCAGATCCCAGCAGGAGGAACAAAAGGAAATCTATCTTTGTTCCAGCTGCATGAGCCACTCAAGCACCGAGGAGACTACGCTGAAGTCTCCCCACGACCGTGCACATCGCTGCAATGTAACCACAGCCCTGCCTTGGTCTCGCTTCTGCACCACATGCCCAAGTCTACAAGCAACAATCTACTGGAATACAGGAATCACATCTCTCTGTGCTCACCCAGAAATGCCTCTGCCTGAAAATGGCAATGAGATGGATGGATCCCATGGCCGTTATCTGGCAGTTTTGCCCAAGTGCAGAGAGGAAGATGAGGCCGCACGTTCCCAGTGCAGTCTGCAGGAGGGAACTAGACCTGGATTGCATGACATCGCTAGCAAACTACCTCTGCAAAGCAGAAACTCATTTTTAGATAATACATATCAGAATGTTTTACATAAATGTAATTTTGCAGTTTCCTCGGTTCCCACTAAGGTCCAAAATACTTACATGCATCAATAATTACACAAAGGTAGCACCACTAAACTACCACAGATTTTAAAGCCACTACTCACATAGTGAAGATGTTCACACACATCTGCAACAGCCATGGAACATTAACTTAGCTTTATCTCTCTCGAACACAAAAGTCTTCATAATAATGTGTTTTGTATAAAATCAGACTATAGTTTAACCTGCAAGGTCTTTGGTATGTTCCTTTTTCAAGTCTGCAAGTACTAGTTTCAGGGAAGAAGTCTGTGCCAAAGTATATTATACCTACTATGGCAATAAATTCTTTGTGGATGAGGTTTTATACATAAATTACCTTCATTTGCAGTCTCTGAATGCTCTTCCAAATTTTATGGGATAATATGAATTACGAGCACCCATGTATTTCTTGTAGGTATAATGTGAGACAGATTTTTTTCTACTCTAAGCAAAAGATTATGCAAGTGAGCTGTGCTCTACACCTCGCTCCCTCCACTCCAGTCGAACCAATGTGATAACAGATCAGTCCATTGCTTGAGAAGCGTACAGCCTGCTGTAATGATACACGTGCATGAATTAGGTCTAACGAGGATTAAATATGAATCACACGGTTAAACAAAGTCAAGGTTTTGTTTCTAAATCCTACAGACTGAGATTTCTTAATCTGTTATTTCTTGGTTTAGTTATTGGTACATTTATGGTTTGGAAAAATAACTCCTGTTAAATAAATTGTACATTTGAAGTGCACAATTTATATTTAATTGAAGTTATCATTGTAATCTTTACAAAACTTGGCTGGATTTCAGTGGCTGGGTTTTAGGTATTTTGCTGGTTCTGTTGGATTTTTAAAATCCTAGAGATCTGGGAATGGAATAAATCTGTTCACTGTTATTATTAGTCTCCAGTAAGCACTGTTGGTGATCCACTGGAACCTAAATCCTAGCCATTCTTCATATACCTGTTGAACACTGGGTGCTTTGGACTTGCCTCAGAAGTGAAGTTCCAGGTTTCCACAGAAGCTGTAATTTCAGGAATCACTAGGAATGTGAACTTGCAAACAGTACTCAGACCCCAATCCTGAAAATTGCTCTACTCCCACTATCAACTTAGTAGTTTCAAATGCTTCACAAGAACCGGTCTGGGATCAGCCATTTTTCTGCAAGGACACATTCTTGGTCTGCTGTATACAACGGCAGCAATGCTTTAAAATGCACCTACTCACAGCCACTGAAATCAAGAGGTGAAACACAGCAGGAATGGTACAGATGGTATGGGAATGCTTGCCTGGCTCCCACAACAGTGAGGGAAGGATCAGGCATGAAGGCTCATCAACAAGATCAGACAAAAGAGAAAACACTGAATCATATTAAAGTAATTACCAGAAAGTAAGACTTCTGTAAAATATTTGCAATCAGCTAGTTCAAGCCTTCAGGCTCAGTCTTGTATTGGGCAGCATGTAGCGGCACCACCCCAGGAGGTGCTCCAGGAAGAACGAATGACTCAGAGCTCAGAGTCACAGTTCCTCCCTGGCTCCCTTCCTCTCGTATGGGAGAACAAATAATTTTACCCCATCCTGAACGCAGTGTACTTCCACATACTCCTAACCAGTTTGACAGTACAAAAAGCAATGGCTCTGCTCTCCCTCTGCTTGCCCTACGTATTTGACAGTGAGAGAAGGAAAAAGCACTAAGACCCCACTGTCTCTCCACCTCATTGTCCCTCTTTTCCCATCTCCCAAAACCGCTGTCTAAAGATGTCATATGGGACACATTTACTTCCCATCCCTGCCCCGAGGTGCTACTAGGGACAGGAATAATCTAGCATGGAGATAGTATCAGCATGAAAGAGAAAAGAATCCTACTAAGGAAAAACATAGGTTGTCACTAGGTAATGATAACCACATTTAATGGGCACAAGAATGAAGGCACAAATTTCAGAAACTTTTCCCTTATTTAAAAAAAATAAGGGGCTAATATAAAAATGCCAAATTACATTGTGAGGCACTACACAATATTTATTGTATAAAATCATTATAATTAAATGCCAAGTGCTGATTTCAATTATCTAGCAGTGAAGCAATAAAGCAAGTGCCTTTAAAATGTTATTTTTGCAGACTAGTCACAGAATACAAAAAGGAGCTAAAAAATAACCTGTCAGGACCTTAGACGTCCCATGGTGAGACATGAGATTTAAGGTGCAAGAATTCTCAGGTTCAGTACAGCAATTAAGGACTGTGTCCCTCAGATCCCCTCCCTCCCCTCCTTTTTTTTTTTTTCCTGTAAGCTTACAGTGCAGCTAGTATATGGGAAAAGACAAGAGTGAATTCCTGCCCTGACTGGGTTAGAGTTACCATGTCACCTTAAAATGAGTCACTTGGGAGAAACAAAGACTTATATAGAGACTAAAAATATTAAAGATCTGAAGCAGTGATGTATTTCAGCCCATAGTGGCCATGTCTGCACGTGCCTCTCCACTGAAGGACCCAGGCTGAGTTCATTAGTGTTGGAAAACTTTGCAAGATTATATTAAAAACATAATTGTAATTGAAAAATTAGTTGCAAAACATAACATTTATTGAGAAATATCATCCAAAATAAAGGATATTCCCAGCAGATATTCTCAATAATGTTTGTCATAGAGCGGAAAAAAAGACTGCAATATTAAATATTACTAATTCTGTTTTGGGGATAAATAGCAGTCCTGGATCAATGGCGATAAAACATCCAGCAAGCAGTAGTGAAACCATAGTAAACCAAATGCTGTGCTGTCCTTAATCAGGATGCAAGTGCATGTCTTGAACAGGGATACCTCTATCAGCCAGTGCAGGGGAAGTGGCCATGCCACCTTCCTTCCTTCTCGGTGTAACTGATACTGCTTAAAGGAAAGACGTCCGGCACAGCTCCAAATTTGCAAGGCTCAAGTGCTGTCAGCATGCCAGAATCATCCATATAGGGCAAAATCATGGGTGGATGTGGAGCTCCTAGACTGCCTTCACCTCAGCTGTGATCGTTGCAGTAGTTAGGATGGATGACACAAAACCAGAATTTTTATTCTTTATATTTGGTATAACATAAAGAAACTTTTTTTGTCAAAAAAACAGAATGCAGGTCATTTACATTCATGTTTTTGATAAACTTGGTTTTCTAGGTAGATTTTCAGCTGAAGAAAAACTGAGCTGGAAACATCTAGTTCAAAGGAAATGTCCCATAAACTAAATACAGCTGATTCTTCTTTGCTTCCTTACTTCTCCTTTAGCAAGAACAAACCACAATTTGTCGAAGAACACTTTCTGAAGCAGGAATAATGACCATTCCCAACCCCACAGCTTCATTTTTGTAACAAATAAAACCCCCCAGAGATCTTCCACTAGCTTCAGTGGTTGGGATGGAGTGGGATGTGTTAAACTGCAATGGAGGAAGTACATACGCCAACTGGAAAAATGGACTATAAAAAGCTTTTCTTACACAAACACAGGAGGAAGTAACCAACACCCTCAATTGTTGAAGTGAAAGGTGGGGGGCCTAAACACACAACTAAAAAAAAAAGTAGAAATTAAAGAAGTCCTGAAGGTTTCACCCGTTCCTAATTACTCTTGAATTTGAGAGTCTTTTTCAATAAGGTTAAACTGTTACCAAGAACAGACCTGGCAAATCCCATGCAAAGAATGTGAACGCTGCTTAACAGTACCAGGCTAGAAAGCTTTCTGCAGTTAAGATGTGTATCACTTGTTTATGTTACACCACGTTATGGACTCTCTCCCTCTCTGCAACCTACTGCAAGTTGGGTGGTGAGCCCTCTGCACCTGGAACAAGAGATCGGAGCACAAAAGAAAGGCTGTGGTGCTGCACCGCAGGAAAAGTTTGCACCACCACGGCAAGTGACTTCTGCTCCAGGGGCCTCTACTAACCAGCAGCATCCCAGCTGCACATCAAGAACACATCCCCTCCAGTTACACACTAGTACATTCATCCATCTAGGAACCAACATGGCATCATCTTTTGTCAAAGGACAAAAGAATCAAAGGGTCTAATGCAGGTGCAAGAAGGCAACATACAGCTTCAAAAGGTCAACCAGGCCCATCACAGGAGAAAACCTGTTAGAGCAAACAGCTAAATATTGGCAGGCCAGAGATGCAAATTCTAACAAAGCAGAGTGAGGAAAAAGGAGGCAGACAGTGAAGTTGGCTGCACTGATTATACTTCCTCTGGAGAGACTGCGACATGGACCTTTGCACTGGGCAACACCCAGAGGGAACCAGGCATCACTGATGCAGGCTCACATACTTCCATGTCCCAAGCAGCAGTCCCAAATACCAAGTACTCTGATACCCAGCAAACATAAAGTCTTTAAGACAGAAACAACCAAAAGAGTTCCCATGATGATCTACTGCTACTTTAGTAGTTTCATATTTTTCCACTAAGGTAATTTTCCTTACCCATGAAATTATAGTGGCTCATGGTATTTAGCAAAGTCATAATCTTCTAGTTACAGAGCCTGAGTTTGTCAACAATTATTTAGTGAGTGTAATGGAGCTAAGTCAAAATGTAGATACACAGTACATCATAGATTCTACTAAACTTTACCAAATCCATCCTTCCCCAGTCAGCCACTGTATAAAAGGACATAAAACTGACCACAAATTGGGGAAAGGTTTGGTTTTGTAATGAACCTGTAGCTTCAAGGTCATTTCAGTTAAAAATTTCTGACATGGTTTTGAAAGCAGAGAACATCACACAATATACAAGTAGAAGTAGATAGCACCCGTTCTCTCCTGCCCCCAAAACACGTCAGGTTATTTTGGAATTTTTGAAAACACCAACTAGAAACACACTAAAAGCTTGGACAACACAGACCTACCAACCTGGGATAAAATGGTATTCTTCTTCCTCTGCTTCTTACTTAGTGAAGGTGTTAGCGTTGCTTTGCTCAGGACAATGAATGTAGCGAACTTTGGTATAGCTTAGCACTTTACACACTGGGAGAGGCAACACAGAAGCAGCCAACCTGCCTTGTCCCTGGTATTGTCAATGCAAATCAGACCAGGATACTGGATTCTTGAATATGGCTTCTTATTTTGCTGCATAAGGCACATGAAGAGGTTTTATGAAAAGTCATTCACCCTCCTGATTTCAAATTGAGAATCCACGGCTTTACAGAGGTCTGCACAGACATGGCTCTGAGCCACATCATTCCTAGATAACTCCTATTCTCCCACATTTATCTCCGTGCTCACTTTATCACTCAGTCTCACTGGTTTGGGTAGGTTTGTGGGTTATTTGAGGTTTTTTTTCATATTACGTCCATGAAGCTTCTCCACATCTTACCCTGTGTACACTTAAAATCCTTGATCTATCTGGTTTGCAGCTCTACCTTTCCCAACTCATACCACTAACTAGGATTTTTCCTGTCAGAGTCTCACCGTGGCAAAATCAGCACTGTAGACTGCCAGCTGATTCCTGACAATTTATTTATACGTGTGAAGCATTATGTGATTCTACAACATGGATTAAAAAACTAAAATAAAATCCTCAAATGCTTACATAATTCTGTTTCTAATTCTCAGGAAGTTACTTTCTTAATATTCAAACTCAAATTCTGACGATAGAAACTTGCGTTTTAAGGAGAGGCAAGAAGAACTTTCTCATCAACTGAACAAGTTGAGCTATGCTTCTGGGTACATACTGCAATATCTTTTTCGTATCACACCTACTCTACTAAATATACAAAACACTAAGCAAGTGATAGTTTTGTCAGCCACCAGCTAATCAAATGAAAAATTATTAGGCTTAGAAAAATAATAAAAGCAGAAGCCAGCTGTGCATTTGTTGGATGAAAATCCCAGTGTCTCCCATGTTAGCTCATGTGTATTTCAATTTCTGGGAAGAAAATAATAGGAGTTTCTCCACCCTTTCTCATGTGAGCCATAAAACAGATTTATTACCTAGGATATATTCTGTGTTCTCTCCTGAGGAAAAAAGAAAGTGGTGGAACAAGTTCATTTTTTTTCCCAACTAGGATTTTCTTTATAATAAACAGAGAGCTTAATTTTGGTATCATATGGCCCTTCTATTTAATGCTCTGGTCACACTTTTTACCTTTCTAAATCTTGAATTGTAGCATTCTCGTTTCAGTGGAGAATCTACAGCTGCTCCAGCTGTCTGAGTGTGAAAAGTCTGTCCTAAGATTCCTATCTGGTATGTTTTAAAGCAGAATCTTTTCTTTCCGTAAATCAAAGAAATTTAGCTTCTACTGAAAAAATATGGAATAACTGAAAAAAAAAAATAATAAAAAAGCTAAACAGTACTGTATGTTTCTTTTCAGATAATTCTTGGTCAGCTTCACCTTACACCCAACAGTCATCCAGCAGCTCTGGGAATCTTAGGCTGTAAACTCAGGGATTTAGGACAGGGTTGCATCTCATCTGGGAAGGCTTTCCTGTACAAATTACTATTTTTTGAATGTAACGGTCACCTTCTGACCTTTAAAAATAAATCACGAAAGAGAAAATTTGCTGACTATAACATTTTTTGCGCCTAAGACTCCTAATTAGCTTACAGTATGATGTTACAATTCTAAAGACTTGTGCTGGTAAATCCATTTATAGAAAAGGAGATTTCTGCTGTAACTTTCACTTTTGAGATGCAGAATTCATATTTTAAATGCTTCTGAATCCTGACATAACCTGGAATCTCTAGTTTAGTGGTCTGGAAACTTTCAAGGCTAATATATGCCTTTTTAAATGACATCCATGAATATCTTTTTTTTTTTAAAGTAAATCTGTTGACTCTAATATTTGCAGCCTAAATGTGCTCTACAACCTACGAGCATCTATTGTTTAATGAGTCACTTTTCTCAGCATGGCAAAACTGACACCTCTCAAAGCTCCAGTACTTTCAAATAATGCTATGACATATGAGCATTTAAGTCATAAATGCCACTGAAACAATTTTTGAAATGATGATCTATGCCATCATTAGCTGTATATAATTAAAATGTACTATAGGAAGTGCATTCACTGCAAATGTGAAATGATTTTTATTGCTTATGAACAGAAAAAAAAAAATCCACTTTTTATCGTACAACTGTGCCAGTAAAGAACTCAAAAGGAAGCTGGCTTGCTTGGGTAAAAACTGTGGGGTTTTTTTTGATCACTTTGTGATCACTTTTACTGTTCCAGAGAGACCAATAACTTGGGAAAAAAACCACAGTAGCTGAAGTAGTTTTCAAGCTATTACTAATTTGAAACTCTTATTTGTACTACCAAGTATATTCTAGTGCAGTCAAACCGCATTCCTACAAATAAAGCATAAATCCATCAACGCAGATATTTTGGGAATCAAAACATTATTTCTGCTACTAAACATAACTTCTTTTCTTTATAAAGACACACAAACATGTAATACTGTGCTGAGGTTTCAAGTTTGTACAAAAGTAATGTATCAGCATTACAACTCAGACGAGTGTCCAAAAAGGAAAGTTCAATCTTTTTTTTTTAATCATTACTTAGTCTTCACAATCTCAGAAATCTCCCTGACATATATCTATATATACATACATCTATAATATTCCCCAACGAAGAATATCACTTTGGAAAACCAGGATCTGCAGCATTAAATCTCCCATATAAGCTGATTAGTGAGAACTGGTTTACAGTTCTTACCGTTCCAATGAAATAGTATATCGTTATAGCTGAGCTTGCAGAGAAATAGCATTCAAATTAAAAATCAAAAGCATGCAAAGACATAATATAGCCTGATGTACTATGGCATAGAGAGAAAAAAAAATAAAAATTGTCTCTGTATAATGTAAGAACATATATGGGTCAGTAGCTTAGCGTTTCTTTGAAAAACGAAACTCAGAGTGTTCTAAAATGGTCAATAGGGTCAGAAAAGGTGTAACATTTAGTCAACAGATGTGCTCACATTACGATTCTAGTATTGCAATTCTAATGCTTAAAAATAAGTCTGCACCAATTAACCAAAAGCAGACTATCTGATATCAGAAACTGGCATCTATTCCAGTGCACGCACCAACAGAATTTCTATCTGCAGAATCTTAATAACTGATAATGACATATCCAAGCCAGAAGAGAGTTAGATCTCCTGATCAGAGGATATTTTTACAAGAAAAAACTAGTTTACCTGTAAACCAATAAAAACATTAATAGGAATCATTAAAAAAAAAACATTGTTACTCCAGTAGTTTCTTTAAAATGTAGCAATTCAGTTAAAAATAAATAAAATGTCCTTCATACTCCGTGTAATTTATGCAGACAGAACAAATTATTAAACACTTCCCAGTCACCAAGCCTCCTCTAAAAGCCTCACTGAAATGTGACTAAAACTGGGACTTGGTGGAAGGATCTTTGGAAGAACACAAGAGAATCACAAAGAGACTATTCTAAAAAGCGTGAAGTGCTCTTCAAAAAGAGTCCAAGAGAGTAAAAGTTACACACAGATGTCCACCATTCATGTCCTCTGTTTTTTTCCAGAGCAAACACCATGCCTGTTTTTCACTTTGTTCATTTCAAAATGAAGCCATTGAATTTGGACCTTAGATTATTTTCTGCCGTAAAGTGGCTTATAAAGTGGCATTTTCTTCATTTCAAACGACCATTACTATTGAGAAGAAAAATATGCAAAAAAATAATCCAAATGTCAGCTACCAGTATGCAGATACTATCCAAACTCTGCAAGATTCCATTCAGAATGCCAGCTAGATCCGTAACACGCTACATAGCGAATGAAGCACCCACGCTGAAAATACCTGTGACACAGACCGTGTCTCACATACCTGCTGGCTGTGCGACACTTTCCCGCCGAATCAGGCCGCCAGTAGAGGGAGCAAGAGCTGGTTAAAGCCCGCTGCCCGGGAACCGGAGCGCCCGGGCTGCCGCTCCCTGCGTGAGGAGCGGCACGGCCCGGTCCTGTACTAGGGGAAGACAAATGAGCGGTCTGGAGCTTTTTCTTTCCCTATCAATGAATTAATCTGTGAAAAATCCATTAAGGCAAGATTCCCTTAGTTTCTGACAGTAATTAAAGTAAAAACCTAGGGACTTGAGTCGATCTGTTGAAAGCAAGCTAGTGTTGTAGATACCGTATAGATTTCTGTTCAGACTGTATCTGAATAGAAGTCTGCATTTTGAAGCTACAGCGTATGAATTGTACCATCATATAATCACTGGGCAAAAGGGACCTCAGGAGGTCTGCACTCTGATCTCCAGCTCAAAGCAGAGTCAGCGATGAGACCCGACCGGGTCGATCAGGGCTTTATCCAGTTGATAAATACCATCTTATTTTTTCATACTTTTGTACATGATTTCAGCTGAAAGGTAGTAAAGTACTTTTAAGTCTTCCCGAGGACTGCCATTACAATTTTGCAGACAGTGGGGAGAAGGCACCGAGCAAGTACCAATGCACCTGAGGCTGTGCTTTCCACGGACAGAAGTGGGTTCAGTATTCCAGCAGGTGCAGTTCCCTACCTCACCTCGGTCTGCCCAAGCAGCGCTTGCGGAAGCTTGTTCACTGTCGCTTCCTTTTAAATACTTGAAAAACACTAATTTCTGTTGGTCATTAAAGAAAAGAACCGGGATTACTAAGGAGGAGTTATAAAATTCAATACATTAGTCTTGTAAACTGCACTACAGCTGGGTTTGGTATTTACGGCTCACTGATACTAAACATGTGATCGGGCGTATTCTGAACTCAAAGCACAAGGCACTGGTGTTACAACTGCCAGAAGGCACCTTGCACAGAGCCTCTCCAGGCAAACCGCTTCAGAGCGGCTTAACTGCACCTCAGCAGATGCAGACTCCAACCAAAATACCACTTTTCTCTCGTGGAGGCCTCGCGTCAGCCACGGAAGCTCCATCTCCCTCAAGCACTCGTCCAGACCCGGGCGTCGTCCTACC